>JAODAL010005719.1:0-140534 GCA_025379985.1 Phyllomedusa bahiana | reverse complement strand
AACTTAAAACATTTTCATTCTTCTTTTAAAAAAGTAGGGAAAAACTTCTTTTGATGTCAATGGGAAGGCAAAAACTCCCCAAAAGCATTTTATGTGGTTTTTTAACATCCAAAAAATTAGTTTTCCTTTTGTAGGCCCACTTTTTTTATCTTTTTTTTCAAAATAGCGATGCAGAAAAAAATGAAAAAACTACACCTTTTCAGTGGTTTTAGTGTGATCTCTGGTTAAAAAGTTTTATCAAAGATGTTCTGTTCAAAAGTACAAGGAAAACCCGCCTTTGGGGAGTTCCAAATTTGAAACCAGTTCCCCTTTTGGGTTGCTGTGGGCAATTGGATGTGCTAATTTCATTTCCATTTTCTATTTTTTTGTCACTGATTGTGGTTATGACCATGCTTCACATAAAAAAAGGGGCTGGGAAAAACACTTTAAGTTATTTTTAAACTTTTGTTAACATTGTATTAAACTGTTTGTTTTTAAATTGTTTAATTTTGGGGAAATATTTTTTTTCAGCTTCTGTGAAAAGGGGCTGGGGGTTTAAACAAGTTGAAAATTTTGATGAGAAAAACCAGGAAACATATATTCAACTTTGAAACGACCACATTTAAACCAGAAGATTACTTATAAAACCGTCATGTGGATTTTACAACACTACCCAAGGTATGCCGGTGGCCGTTTTTTTTTATTAAAATTTTTTTTTTTTTAGGCCTACAATTCAATTTTAAAGGGGTAGGCCGTTTCAGGAAATCCCTAAACTCCTAAAAGGGGTTGTCTCACTACAAGCATTCTTTTATGTTAAAGATTTTGCAAAAACAATCATTTTGCAATATATTCCAAAATTAAAAGTACCTACCTTTCGGGGGATACCCTTCTTGTATGGGCTGCATCAACTCCTCGGGTTGCTATGCTACAAACCTGTTTGATCTACCCTAATAGGCTGCAGCATTGGTTGCAAGTACAGACCTGGCTTCTACTCGCCTAGTGGAAGCCAGTAAACACACCCCTGAATTCAAAGTGAAACCAAAAAAACGGACGAGGTAAGATGAATCAATGTAGTGAGACAACCCCTTTAAAACTGGCTTATAGTTTCTGGGTTAAAATGGGAAAAGGAGTGCCAGATCTGTCACACAGTGGACACAGTAGGACCCGACGGACCCACACTGACATTACTGAAAACTCAATGCTTCTGGCGGGATCGTCATATTTATTTATAAACATGCTGCATGCTGTAGAAAAGCTTCAAAAGGGCTGATAGAGTTGCTGACAGAGGAACGAGCCTTTAAATAGTAACCTTTTTAAAAAAAAATAAAATTTTTTGTTTACGATAAGAAATAGAATTATCAACATTCCCCCTTTTATAATCTCTCTATGTGGGCACAAGTTTAGAAATGCTATTCTTCTATAAAAAAAAAATATGGTCTGGTGTTGCACATGACCTTGGCCCATGTTAACATAGGGGTGTCAAGCTTATAGTTCTCAAACCCCTTTTATATGCATGCGCACATAGATGAAAGAAAATGATGCTTTTGCTGGAGCGGATGTATGCTCTAAGATGCATTTCCCAGAGGTAAAAGTGACAGATCCCCTTATCGCACATCACAAAAATAACTAACCCCTTATACACAAACATGTCTTAATTTTTTTATAAATGTTTTTAAATCAATTTTACGGGAAAATTTGGGAAATTTGCAAAATATCATGTTACAGAAAAAACTTTTCTTATTGGTCCTTTCCTAAAACCTCTTTACTCCTGAACTCATTAATCATCTGAAAGAATTTATAAGTTCTGTCTTGAGAGACAAATTATGGACTGTGAAATGATGTGCAATGGGACTACTACATGTAACGTCAGGAGAAGGGGGGAGAGGGGAGGGAGCACAGGGTGAGACTGAAGTAGAAAGACACAAAGATGCTGCTGAAAGTCTAATAATGCTATATACTCCCCTTTAGATTTTAATTATAGTGCACGTTGCTCAGGACTGCAATATTTCTGCCTGGTGCTGCTGCTATTGAAGATGTGATAAAAAGGGGAAGGACGAAATCTCCTTTGTCTTTTTTATGGGGGAAAAAACATAGCAGCTAATATCTGCCCACTAGCTTAGGGACAATTACTGTAAATATAAGAGGTGAAGTCTGCAGAAGGGTAAAACTGTCAAAAAAACAAACAAATAATAAATGGCCAGACTGGCTCTCCCTGATACAACAGCACTTATCTGAAAATTTTGTTTAAAGGTTAGCGGCCATTTGAATCAAAGACAATGAGATGTTTTATAGTTTTAAAAAAGGCTGAATCACTTTATTTTAAAGTTTAAAAACGTTGCGTACAAGGTGCAAAGATTCTGAACACTAAAAATACAGCTCATATCAAGGTCTTACCAAAGCCGGCGAAGGACCCCACTTTGGCCACTTCCTACTGTCCCATTTCGCTCATTAACCTAGATCTGAAGATTATGGCAAAAATTTTGGCGGATCGTCTTGCACTGGTGTTGCCCAAGTTTATTGGTCTGCACCAGGTAGGATTTGTGCAGGGTCGCTCGGCAGTAACTAATATATGGAAGGTTTTGCTAGCCTTAAATTAAGTCAAACAAAATCCCCTCCAAAATCCAACAGCAGCACTGTTAACAGTCGACACGGAAAAGGCTTTTGACTGTATGGACTGGGGGTGGCTGAATTCGGTGCTAGACAAAAATTTGGGAGAAGGTTCCCTTTGTCTCAATCCCGGGACGGAACAAATTACGGAAGAATTTAAAATTAGCATGTTTTGCAAAGACGGGTTCTTCTTTCTGACCGGGGGAAAGATTGACGGTTTTTGCCAGTTAAAATTTTTCCAAAAAGTTTTAGTTTTGAAAAGAAAAATCGAACTATTGAATTTTCCGGGGGCAATCTTAGATCACGTTTAGAACACTCCAAAGTAAAAGTGGTATTGGTCCAGAAATCCAAAAAAATACTTGGCATAAATTTGGGGGTTTCCCCCCAATCAAGCTACAGATTTAACTTTTCCCCGTTAGTTTTAAAAAAATACTTTGGGACTTACAAAAATGGGCCCCGGGTACCCCCTTTCCCTTTTTGCCCGCTGCCACCTGGTGAAAAAAGATGGGGTTTCCCTAACCCTAAAACAAAATCTATATTTCAAAAAATCGTTTACTACTAACTCATAAGAGTGTTAAATACGTTTTTTTAGTTTACATGATCTGGCAGATGCCCTAGAACCGCCATTAAAAAATTGATGCTACCCAGGGGTTCTGGTGGACTTAATTTACCGGATATACTAACCTACAATTTGCTTCTTATTCAGGGGAGGCTTTGGGTTTTCTAAAAAAATTTTGGAAAAATTACTTTTAAAACCCAAGAGAGCTACTTAGCTCTCCCTTGGTCCTTACCAACACTCCTGCATACAAAATACTCAGCCCAACCACCCACGAACAAGAGTAAGCTCTTGTTGGAGAGCCTTCGATGTGGAAAGCTGTAAGGAAAATCCTGAGGCTCCCTTGGGCCATTAGCAAATTTATGCCCTTAGGCCACCGAGAATTTCCAGTGGGCATGACCAATCAGCATTTCCATTTGTGGAACCAGAGGGGCATAGAGGGGGTCATGCATTTGTATGATCAGATCCAATGTAGCATGCTCACCTTTCACTACCTTAGGTCTAAATATGACTTACCACCATTGCATTTCTTAACATACTGCCAAATTTATAGTTTTATCAAAACCAGAGTCTCTCAAATGAATAAAGAAATATAATCTGCCCTGCTTGATCCCTTCCTTGTTTCTTCGGGAAGCAAGCATTCTTTATTGGATATATATCATAAACTTTGGGAACCCATGATCCAAGTAGTCAGTGATACACAATTTAAAAAATGGTCTTCAGACTTTCTGATTCAGGATGTGCAGGATGTGATTCTCCAGGGATGGAGGGAGATTTGCAAAGCCATTGGGTGTGAGAAGTGGAAGGATATCTATTTCCGCTTCATCCATAGGGCGATTTTTGGATTCCACATCCCCCCACATCTCTTGGTACCAGACCGCAAACTTCAGTGCCCCAAATATCACCAACCAAAATCTGATATGGTACATGGTATGTGGTCTTGCGCTGCCTCACAGAATTTGTAGAGGAGGATGATCAATTTACTTAAACAAAAGGCAAATAGGAAGTATCCTTGTCACCAAACGTACTGCTATTCCACGACCTACCTACTAAAACAAACTCCTCACAAATGATGCATATCATACTACTAGGGACTAAAAGATGTATTCTCAACAAATGGCTAGACAAGTCCACCCCAGAAATAGTATTACAGAAAATCAAACAATACATGACGATGGATAGGTTAGAAGCAGAACATTTAAAAAATACACAATCACAAAAATTCTTTATGAAATGGAGAGTTTTTATTTAGAACTTCTTAACAGAGGCAGAACCCAGACAAACAATGATTCCTTTTCTGACTTCACAATGGTATTTAAAAGCTGGCTTAGCAGGCAACTAGGGATGTCTGAAGGTCCCGTGAAAAAAGTTATCATATCCCAGTGATCTACAAAAAAATATAACAGATATCCAAAATCTGCAAGGGGTTTTTCAACTTCTTCAGACCCTACATGCCATTATACCTTATGTGATACTATTCATCAACAACAAGTGACTATAACTGCTTGGAATTAATGTATGTCCTCCTGTTGCTCATGACCATTGCTCTTTACCTGTATTTCTTTCACTTAACTGTTTATTTTTGCTATGTTTATATTTGAATCTTCCATCGCGTACAAAATGATCATTAGTAGGGTTATTAGACCAAGTATGTGAGTTATTTTCGGACTCTACAAAAGGCCAGGAAATGGAAAGACATATTGCAGTCAGCTACAGGAGTCGCAGGAAGATGAGCGGCTCACACTAACGCTTGTGGAAAAGACACAAATTTCAATGACAAAAGCTCTAGTTACGTTTATTCTATAACCCAAAGATATATATGTAGCTGGTATAAATTTCACTTGGTATGCTGACTATGTTCGGCTAAAATTCTGTTATGCGACATGTACATATTGAAACCATGTATTTTATGTGACAACTGTATGTCTTATAATATTTCTCTTGGTGGAAAATGGAAATAAAAATGAGTTTACAAAAAAAACAAAAAAACCATTGCGTAAACTATGTGACATAAAGGAAGAGCAAAAACACTGAACCAGTTACTATTAAATCATGGACTAGAACAATCCCTAATGATGAAAGAACAGATTGCTTCAAAACAAAGCACATACTCCAAAGTAAGCAAACCTGGTACACAAATTAAAACAGCCTTTATTGGTTCACTTAAAAGAACAATCACCAGTGCTCCAACCTATTTGTCCTTAAAAATACCCCCTAACAAACGATCCTTTTCTCTTCATCCCGATATAGGAGACCTCATTCCACACCCTAACCCTAAAAGACCCTATATGTATCTCACGCAAGACAAGGGTAGTGATATCTACTTTCATACTCTTGGACATTTCCTTTCTATATTTGTTTTTGTATATGCATTGTGCTTTCTGTTGTGCAGCTTTTTATTACCTGCAATGTGTCTGGGATATTAGAAGAGGACTGTGACATCTGATATGTCTGTTTAGGTAAATCCTTGTGTTCCCTGTGAAACATCAAGTATTGAGCATCTTCTTTTATAAATGTGTTATAAATTTATTGCTGGGTTAATATAATACAGTAGATTGCCTTATTGTGTACACATTTTATTACTGGGTTACTCTAATTGGGGGATGATTAGATTTGTTTAATGTTCAATTTTACCTTGTTTTTTAAAATAAATTCAAAAATCGCTATTTAAAAAAAAAAAACTGTGTTGTACTATTCTATTCCTCTGTTATTCCCTCTAGAAATGTATTACTGAATCGATTAGCTGGGTGTTACCATTCCAGTTTTCAGAAGGGTTGTGTTCTTGAACACCCTGATTTTGAAATACCCACCAATCTGAAATATTGGCAGTTCATTTCTAGGTGCAATAGTAGGGAACCACCCAACACCGAGATCTAATGAAAGATGCTCGAGTATTGTTAATAAATGGGGAACACTAGTATTTACTAAAATGGCTGTATCAGAAATTGCCTCATTTTAACTGCCCTATAGTGTATATTTTGTTATGCCTAATCCAATCCTATTGATGATTTTTTTTTTTTTTGTATCACTCACAATACAGAGAGCGTCCTTTTGTGTCCCTTTTCACTATTTTTCCCAGTAGACTGGAATAGAAGATGTTACTCTCTATGTCTAGGGTGAGAAATATATAGGATCTTCAGTGGTTGTCCGTATCAGGGTGAATGCTCTGTGAGGTAGGGGTAGCTTGTTAGGGATGCTTTTAGGGACAAATAGGTTGGAACACTTGTGTATAGTCATTTAAAGGCACAATACATTCAAAATTTTTCTTTTTATATATTGACAAGCAATATGCGACTATTATAGGGATTTTTTTATTGGGTGGCAGATTTTATATATACAGGCAGTCCCCGACTTACATCATTCCGACTTACATCCGTCCCCTAGTTACAAACGGAGACTTTTGGGTCATGGCTGGGCATGCTGACATCACACACTGAGTCATGCCCCATAATAACCAAGTGCCAGCATGCCACAGCAGCACATGAGATACAGAAATTGAGGTGAAATCTTCTAAACAGGGGCACAAATAGCAAAACAAATGTAAAAACTCTTCCCTGCACTATCCAAAACAAAAAAAACAACAACATTTTACTGGAGTTAAATTTAATAAATATACCTGTTCCAACTTACATACAAATTCAACTTAAGAACAAACCTACAGTCCCTATCCCGTTTGTAACCTGGGGACTGCCTGTATATATGTATATATGTATATTTATATTTATTTACTTTTTTTGTTTTTGTTTGTTCCCCTGAGTACATTACTCTCTCTTACTTCGCTTCTGTGAACCCTGATTTCACAGCTGTGAGAGGATTGCTTGATGGCCCTTCTTTCTGGTCGGCTCTGGTCTGAGAAGTGTAGATATTATCAGCAATAACCTGATACGTGTAAAGAAACCACCTCCCCAATGCAGAAAAAAGATGACCTTATTTACCTTGTAGTCTAGTGTACTATCATCTATCCCTATGGAGAAAAAAATACAGAAATTGTTATTGCCTATTCTTGTAAAGAGACAAAGTAGAGATAAGTAGCAGCTGAAGATAAGTGAGATTTTTTCTCAATGCTAGTAAAGAACAATATGTTATATGTAATTTTCAATTGCATAGTACTGCCAAAATAAATTACCAAAAATTCTAAAAAAAAAAAAAAAAAAAAAAAAAGAAAGAATTTCCAGAAGTACTCCTATGTCCGATTAAGTGCATCAGTAAATGGTGCTAGGTTTAAATTTGTATACAAGGTTTGCTCACAAAGGAAGCATGAACATAAAGGAAGCAAAAATATAAAAATAAAACTAAAGCAGGTATTAACTCACAGCAATTATATTTGGATTTAGACAGCTGTTCTAAAAAGAAGGCACCAACTAAAATGGCAAAAGCAGATCATTAGAATGTGATTTATGTATGTTCTTAATCTGGAAAAGTACTGTAACTTTGTGATCTACATGGTTTAAATTCTTCATCATTTCCAATATTTTTTTTCTGCCTCACTGAATGTAAATATAATTTTTTAAATTTAAAGGCTAAAAAAGCACACAAACCCAACCTTGATCTCCATTCAAAATTTGAAAATTATATACAGTCTAGGTAATAGTTTGTAAGATAAATAGTCAATATCCAGAAACATTGTGCCAAACATTAACAGGAGAAAGATTGGCTATGCTTGATATCAGTTGTATCACTCTGCAATAAGAACTTCAATCCTTTGGAATGACTATTGCTGACAGCAGACAAAGATAAAAACTGATATACAAAGTATGTTAGAAATTAGCATAACTTTTCGTTAATCCTTGTTTTTTTGCATAAAATAAGAAAATCCATAAAGAACAATTGAAGAACTGATGGTCAACACAAAAAACAAATATGAAATATTCACTTTAGATTTACAATGCAATACTTAGCTCTCTCTACAGGTCCATATGTACGTGCAGCCAACAGGGAACATAGTAGGAATAATATACCGAATATACTCAAGTATAAGCCGACCCGAATATAAGCGGAGGCACCTACTTTTGCCACAAAAACTGGGAAAACTTATTGACTCGAGTAGAAGCCTAGGGTAGAAAATGCAGCGGCTACTGGTAAATTTTAAAAATAAAAATGGATACCAATAAAATTACATAGGCAGGTATAGGCAGTTTAATGTCCCTATGGGCAAGTATAGGAAGTTTAATGTCCCCCATAGGCAGTTTAATGTCCCATAGAGGTACATGTCCCCCATAGTCAGGTTATAGGCAGGTATATGTCCCCCACAGGCAGGTTATAGGAAGGTATATGTCCCCAATAGGCAGGCATATGTTCCCATAGGCAGGTTTTAGGCAGGTATATGTCCCCATTGGCAGGTTATAGGCAGGTATATGTCCCCATAGGCAGGTAATAGGCAGGTATTTGTCCCCATAGGCAGGTTTTAGGCAGATTATAGGCAGGTATATGTCCCCATAAGCAGGTTATAGGCAGGTTAAAGGCAGGTATATGTCCTCATAGGCAGGTAATAGGCAAGCATATGTCCCCATAGGCAGGTAAATGTCCCTATAGGCAGGGTATAGGCAGGTTATAGACAGGTATATGTCCCTATAGGCAGTTTATAGGCAGGTATATATCGTTATAGGCAGGCAAATATCCCTTATATGCAGGGTTTAAAAAAAAATACAAGCACTTACCTCACTCCCTTGCTGCTCAGACTCCCGGGCGCTCCGTCTTCTGGCACAGGCGGCGTGATGTCATCAGGCCGAGAAGGCAGCGTGATGAGAAACACGTAGTACAAAAGCTTCTTACATTTTATTTAATTTTCACTACAACTTTTTTGCGTTTCAGAATATGAGGGCTCATTTTTTACGGGTGGAAGTATAGTTGTTATTGGTACCATTCTGGGATAACATGACTTTTTGATTATTTTTTATTCAATATATTTTGGGACACGAAATCCTCCAAAACCTCCTTTTTTTCTTTTTCTTCTACTGTATTCACCGTACAGGATAAATTATATTTTAATAGATCAGACTTTTACAAATGTGGTAATACCAATTATGTGCAACTTTTTTTTAACTTTTTCTATTTTTTATTTGCAAAATGGCAAAAAGGGGTGATATAAAGTTTTAAAAATTTTTTTATTGCTACTTTAACAATTAGTCCCTCTACAGCACTTGAACACTAGGGGGCATGATCGCTTGTCCTATATATGGAAGTATAGAGGCTTTTCATTCATTACCTATTATACCCTGTCTATGTTAAGGTTTAGTAGGCTTACCAACATGGCAGCTACAGAGGCCTGCATGAGGCCTTCCGGCTTCCAAGGCAATCGATCGTCAACTCACGGCGGGGAGGGTGGAGTACTATCACCGTCCTCAGCTCCAATCCCTTCTGATTGCCGGTTTTAAAAAAATTTAACTGTTAACACCCCCGGGTGCTTTGGAAGTGGGTTTGGGCATCTGGGGAGGGTTCTATTTTGTATGTACGGGTACGTCTAAAAGTGTGAAGGGGGTTGGGAAACCATTGCTCATTAATCTATGCCTTTTTAAAAATATTTAAAAAACTTTTACTTTTTTACCCCCTTTTTTTTCCCCCCATGTTATGGGTTTCCCTTAAATGCTTTTAGGGGGAGTTGTATTTTCCCAAAGGGGGGGGCCCCGGCTTTTGGGATCCCAAACTACTTTGGACATTTTTTAAATCGGGGCCGGGAAAGGGTTTGGTTTCCTGAAAAAGGCGATATCTGGACTTTTGTGCGGGTCCCCAAAGGCGAAGTTCGCAGGGATCGGAGAAGGGAAAAAACCCAGCTGAAATATTACAGTTGGCCCCCAAAGGCTCTTTTCGCCATGAAAAGGAAAGCTCAAACCCCTTAGTTCCCGGGTCGGGTGCGATTGGGGCAGTAAGGGGGGAAGGGCCCCTTCTGTCTGTGTTGGCACCCTGCAAATGTGATCACAGTGTGCAGTGCTCTCTCTAGCAACCCAGAACCCCAAAAACCCAAAGACTTCGGGGGTTCCCGGTGACGTCCTATTTGTTTCAAATATTAATAGTTAAAATGCAAGAAAGTACTGCTTTTTAAATTGCTCTGCATGTAACATTTGATCAAAAGATCACGGGATTCAAGGCCCCCTTTTGGGGGGACAAGAAAAAAAAATTTTGTAAAAAAATTTTAAAACCCAAAAAAATAAAGGGAAAAAATACTAAAAAACAAAAAAAGAAAAAAATACATACACGACCTTTCCCCCTTTTTAATAAAATAAAAAGCACATTTTTGGGTTTATCACTGATGGTGTAACGATTTAAACCCCTTTTTTAAATTATTAGGGTTTTTTGGACCCGTTAATTTTTTCCGTAAAAAAAAAAAAATAAAAAAAGTCAAAAAAATTTCGATTTTTTTGTCCCCAGCACAAAAAGGGAATAAAAAATTTTGATCCCAAAAAAAGGTCTATACTTTCCCCAAGGGTTTGGGTCCCAATGAAAACATACCTTTATACCAAAAAAAGAAAAAGCCCCTTTAAAAGCTCTGTTTTTGGAAAAGAAAAAAAATTTTTTAAGCTATCAAAAAAGGTTATCGATCAAAAAATTTGTTTTTCCCTAAAAAAAGACATTTAAAGAGTTTCAACAAAAAAAAAAACTTTATTTTTTGGGGTGGAAGGTAAATTTTTTATGGGGTCCCGGGGAAAAAAAAAAATTAAAAATTTTTCATTTAGTTTTTTGGTGCCCCACTGTCAAAAATAAAATAAAATTTAATTATTTTTTCCCCAAAATTTAAATTCCCCAAAAGGGGTTTTTTAAAAGGGTCAAAAAAATTTGTTACTTCAAAAAATTTGGTTTTTTTCAAAAAAAAAAATGTCAACTTATCCTGCAAAAACAAGCCCCTAAACAGGTCCGTACAGAGAAAAAAAAAAAATCTGGATCTCAGACTTGGGCGATAGAAAAAGGTTTTTTTTTTAATCAAATGTTTTTTTTTGTGTAAAAGGGAGTAAAAAATTTTCAAAATATATATAAAACGGGTTTCACTGTAACGTGTTGACCCGATGCATAAAGTTTGCCCTGTCCCCTTTTACTGCACATGACTGTTGGGAAAAAAACAAAAAAAAAAAAAAAACGCAAGGATTTCTGCAAAATTTAAAAAAAATCCCCCCCCTCCCTTTAAAAACCCTTTTTAAAAGGTTCAAATGAAACCCCCAAAAAAGGGCCAATTTAAAATGCTAATTTTCCCACAAAAAGCAAGCCTTTAATCAGCTCTATATACAGAAAAATAAAAAAGTTATTGTTATCAGACTTCGACAACATAAAAACGCATAAAAAATTACCGTCATTTTTAAACCGCATGGGGAATGCGTTAAAAGGGGGAACCCCAAAAAACAATGGCAGAACTGTGTGCCCCCGCCATTTTCATGGCCTAAGGCCAAAAGTTCTGGAATGCCTGTGGGGGCCCCCCCATAAGATCCCCGAGGGTGTTTAATCGAAAATTAAAGTGACTTTTGGAAAAGGTTTTTCATGTTCTGGTGCTTTTGGGGCTTTGCAAATAGACATTGGGACCCCCCCAAAAAAATGCAAATTTCCAAAAAACCAAAAAAAGCGGGTCCCTCTCATGTACATGCTGCCCAAAGCGCCCCCACAAACGTTTACAAACCCCCATATAGGGTACTGCTGAACTTGGAAGAAATTGCACACTAAATTTTGGGGAATTATTTTATCTGGATTTCTTATGAAAATGAAACATTTCAGCAAAGAGTGCAGATTGTTGGAAAATAATAATAATAATAATAATAATAAGATTTGTGAAACACCTGTGGGGTCTATGTAATCATTACACCTCTGGTATAGTTTCCAATATAGGGTCTTTTTAGGGGTGTTTATTAAGTTTTAGCACCTTACGGTGAACGCAAATCTAAAGTGGGGCCTGGTTGAGTCAAATTGCGCACTATGGCCCTATATAGGATTACTGCAAATTCTATATAAACAGAGGATTTAAACCAATATATCACTGCAAATTATAATCCCTGTTAAAACATAACTTTTACTAAACTATCTAAAATTATACAATCTAAACCCCTATATATTACCACTACATACCTAGATGTTTCAGCATACTGTGCACTATCCGTCAGTGGAGTATTCGCCCGATAAAGGGCGGCTCCGCTTTTTTGACAGACAATATCACTATATGCGTGTATAAAAACCTTACATCCAGCTATCCGACGCGTTTCCCCCGTACAATTTTAGGGTTCATCAGGGGATTCAAAAACTACTCTCGCTGTGGAATAAGAGTACGCTATATACAACGCATATACAACATGTCTACAAACACATATACCTCCTATTCAAATTAGATAGGAAGACTGATACTTAGCTTAGATGCTGCCAGGTATAAGAATGCCAGCATACCAAAGGAGCTGCGGGGATTATCATTCTTATACCTAGCAGCATCTAAGCTAAGTATCAGCCTTCCTATCTAATTTGAATAGGAGGTATATGTGTTGTAGACATGTTGTATATGCGTTGTATATAGCGTACTCTTATTCCACAGCGAGAGGAGTTTTTGAATCCCCTGATGAACCCTAAAATTGTACGGGGGAAACGCGTCGGGATAGCTGGGATGTAAGGTTTTTATACACGCATATAGTGATATTGTCTGTCAAAAAAGCGGAGCCGCCCTTTATCGGGGCGAATACTCCACTGACGGATAGTACACAGTATGCTGTATCATCTAGGTATGTAGTGGTAATATATAGGGGTTTAGATTGTATAATTTTAGATAGTTTAGTAATAGTTATGTTTTAACAGGGATTATAATTTGCAGCCCTATATAGGATATGTTCATTTAAAATGTGGAGACCAGCACCGAGACCAATCAATTAAGTTAAATAAAACTTTTCATTTATTATAAATCCCACATATATAATATCTATAAAACCAGCAGAATCGGAGGAATCAATATTGAGTTGCATTCCCCTGTTATCACCCAACATGTTCCTGTGAATAACAGATAAAAATTCTAAATCTTCAAAAAAAAAAAAAAGGGATATTTTGAAATTTCACCTGCACTTTACTTTTATTTCTGTAAAACACCTAGAGGGTTAATACACTTCCTAAATGCTGTTTTGTATACTTTAAGGGGTGTAGTTTTTTAGTTGGAGTTATTTTTGGGGGTATCTAACATTCAGGCCCCTTAATGCTACATCAGAAGTGAAGTGATCCCTAAAAACTCACTGTTGGAAATTTTTTGAAAAATGTGAAAAAATACTGCTAAATGTCATAAAAAAGACATTTAAAACACTCCCTGAATCACATGGATAGTAAAAGTATCAAAAAGTTATTCCCACACAAAGTGACAAATGTCAGATTTCAAAAATGGGGCTGTCAGGAAGCTCAAAACTGGCTGCGGCGGTAGTGGGTTAAGGAGCTGTGAATGTGTATGCAACCCATGAAGTGAATAACAGGAAGTAGCGGTAAAGATCAGCTAACATGGCAGCCGCAAGGACAAGTGAGCCAGCAAATTGTTCCAATATTTTTATAGTCTGTATTTTCTTTACTCTTGTTTGTAGATCCTTGTTTGCGTCCTTACATTTAGCATTGACTTCCAGAATGAACAGAAACTTCATTTCATAATTTCTTTATTTTGTTTCCCAAATCCGCAGACATCAGAGTCATCTGGGATCAGTAACATTGTTTTCTGTGTCTGTCTGACACTGCAGAGTTTTCCCATTGCCAGCAACTTGTTTTTATGTTGTGTAACGTGTTTATATGGCATACTCTCTTTCTTATGATCATTAGTGGAATAAGTACAGTACATGACTGGTTCGTCCAATGACTCACGTAGTCAATACAGCAAGTCTTATTTTGTTTTTTTCTGCAGGAAATGACTTCAGTTACTTTGTGGTGTGCTAAGAATGGTAACTTACAGTATTATATTACATGCCATTTCTGTGAGCTAGATAATGTCTTCAGAATGCTAATCACCACAGTAAAGATTCAGAGTCAGACTAGCCTAGGCTGAAATGGGGCTACACTGCATCCAAAATCTCAGTAAAATCTGCCACGACACAGTGAAAATCAATGGCAGAAATCTGAGGGTGTTGCTTCGGATTTCTGCCACAGATTCGATGGACTTTTCTGACTGAAGAATCCATAATGTGAACATAAAGTAATGATGAAAGTTAAATTGCTATGATTTAGATGACGACAGAAATGTCTACATGTAACGGCTTGGAGTAGTGGATCCACTGGACCACCACAAGCGGTGGTACAGGCCACACCAGGGAGTGGAGTCTAAGTGTGTCCCGGTATTCACCAGAGCCCGCCGCAAAGCGGGATGGACTTACCGCGGCGGGATTCCACCAAGTCGCTACCCCTGATGCGACTTGCTTGCGGCGGCAGCCGAGGTGCAATGCGGTACAGAATCGGCAAGCAAACTCGTAGACTGGGACAGGCCAGAAGGTCAGGGCAGGCAATGAAGATTCGTGCTCGAAGGACAAGAGTAAACGGGACTGGTACACGGAAAGCTTTGACTTCAAGAAGGCTTCCTCGCATAGGTACAGGCGCTATGGATTCAGCAGGGGCATGCTGGAGGTGGAGCCATTATATTGGGTCAGCGGCCGGCAATCAACCAATTACCGGCGCGCTGGCCCTTTAAACCTAAGTGAGCCGGCGCGCACGCCCAGCCAGCAGGCGGATGCGAGGAAGTAGGAGCGGTGAGGTAAACAGATGCGCCCAGGACAGCGAGTGCGCCTGGACCACGGCACCACTCTGTCCCGGCGCACAGGGACCGACGGGGGCACGAGTGCGCCCGCAGCCTGACCTGCGGGCTGCGGTGCAACTCGTGACACTACACTTTGCAACATAGTGAAACATGTTGAATAGAATTTGTAATTCCATTTTTCTAGACTGATTAAAATAGCGCACATTTTAGAATATTCTACTCTGATTTTTACAGTAGGAGTAGAGTAGTTTTATAGCATACAAAGGACCCAGCAACACAACCTTTAGCAATTGGGGATGCAGCGCCTTGAAACCATGAGGCATAAAGCAAGTCAAATGGATAGAAGAAGCAGATAGCATCCAGCTGGTTAGAAAATGTAACAAATTCCTTAAAAAAAATGAGACATGCGACGTTCCGACCTCAAAAGGTCTTTATCCAGCATAGTGGAGGAATAATTGTAACTCGCTGGATGCTGTCTCCTTCTTCTATGGATTTGAGTAGAGCAGTTCTGTGAACATGCAAAATTTTTATATTCTCTGGGTTGATAGAATATATACATTCCCTTGTTCTGATCGTGATCTGTAACAGCAAGGAATAAAGTCACTAAAATGTACTCCTCAGAGTTCTGTACAAGAAACAAGTATTAGCTTTGTCTACATTCATATGCCACATATTGCCAGTAAAGAGAATAATGAATAGGATTTTTCCTTTTTTAACATTCACAAAATGATATGTAATCTAGCAGGACTCTGATTTTAGGGAAAATAGCCCAGGAATCACATATTCCTGCATAGCTGATGCCAAAGTGCACATAATGACTTAAACTGGGCAATTTGTATAATGGCACACAGGTATTTTCTACAAATGACAGTCCTGTTGAAACTGGGTAAAATGGAATGAATAGGTGCAAATTTTGTGTGTGCTGACAGTAGGATTTCCAGACATGCTTTCTTGAATAAATGCTTTTTTGTCCTTTTTTCTCTTTTACTGACTTTTTTTTACCAGAAGGTCGTCATAGAGGAGTCGATGTGTAATGACCGTGCCAGCTCAGGCCTCAGTGCAGTCCTCTGTCCATAAAGTAAAGCAGAGACTGCACTTTTGGCCATGATTCTAGGCCTGAAGTGTATGTTTTCATTGTACTGGTCTGAACACTGTCTGAGTCCTGTACCAGCTATGTGGTGATTGACAGTTTATCACCACAACTATCTGATTGCTTCTGGTAGCCCTAGGTCTGGGCTGCAGATAGTTTAGACTGAGTGGTGATTGATAATTGCCTTCACCACTCATCTTCTTTCTCTGCCAGTCTGGTTTCTGTGTGGTTGGGATGTGAGAAGGCTGGTCCAATCACGCTCTGGACAGGAACTGTGGCATTCCATTAGAAGTCCACTTGTGTTATGGGACTTCCCTTGCGATAGTCTTTTGTAACTAGAGCTGCTGTTTCTTTGGATTTTTTCCTGCCAGAAAACTCCAGTGCCTGAGTGGTAGTTGGAGGAACCACTCAGGCATCCATGTATCTTCCGAGTGCATGTCAAAAGTATTATTGCCGGTGTCCTTGTTTTTGTCCTTGTTTGATTCTAAGTCGGTATCTTGGCAGGCCAACTTCGTAGACTTTGCTTTTGTGTCGGCCTGTGAGGTATGTGCCAGGATAAAGGTGTCTAGGAAGTTATCCAAAGATCTTCTCCATCCACTTCCTCTTCCCAAAAAACTGTGGACCCATTTTTCTATGGACTTCATAACCGATTTACCAAAGTCTAAAGGCAACACTGATTTCTGGGTAATTGTTGATAGATTCACCAAGATGTGCCATCTTGTGCCTATCAAAAAGTTACCTAGTACCAAGGTTTTGGCACCTCTGTTTATTAATCGTGCTTAAACTTCAAGGCATTTCTGAGAATATTACGTCTGATCGAGGGGTCCAATTTGTACCTAGCTTTTGGAAGGAATTCTGTGGGAGGTGTGCATCTCTGTGTCATTTTTCTCCACATTCGATCCGGAGACTAATGGACAGACAAAAGAATAAATCAAACTCTGGAACATTTCTTAAGATGTTATGTTTCTGATACCCAAGAGAAATGGAGGCAGTCTGTACCATTAGCAGACTTCGCAATTAACAGTAAGGTGAATCATCCACTAAAATGTTGCCATCCTTCTGCAACTACGCTTTTAATCCTCATCTGTTGTCTTGTCCCATCCTAGAGTCCACAACTCCCACCACCGACCTTACTTATAAATGACTGTGTACAATCTGGGCCAAGGCTCTTCAGAACCTGGTCAAAACTCAAGACAACCAAAAGCATTATGACAGCAAAATACATTCTGTAGGTCCTGATTATGTCATGGGGGATCAGCTTTGGTTATTCATGAAGAACCTGTACCTCAAGGTTCCTTCAGGGAAATTTGCTCTCTTTCAGGCTACAATTACACAACACTTTCCGTATGTGTAATGTTTTTTACAAATCTCTGCTGAAAAAGTATGTTCCTCCTGTGTTACCCATATCTAACCCATCAGCACGAGGTGTTGTTCAGGGTGAATTACAATTTGAAGTAGAAAGATTTCTGGATTCATGTCTGGTCCAGAATTCTGTCTAGTATCTCGTTCATTAGAAGGGCTATGGTCCGGAGGAGCAGACATGGGTCTCTGGCAAAGAGACATATAATACTTTGTAGGACTTTCAGTGATATCTCTGTGTGTCTTTTTTCCTCTGTCTGACTCTATGGGTTCCTCCTCCTTCTCCTAAGACTTCTATAGGCAGCTTGATAACCTCATCCCTCCATCATCTAATAGTTCATTTTGTCTCTCAAGACAGATGTTTAGCAGTTCCTTCATAGTAAGGACCCGTCCCGACGGGAGAATTTACGGTTGGATTTACAGACTGTTTTCGGATTTGAAAACCATCTGTAAACCAATTGTCAACCATCCTGATAAACTTTAATAGAAAATCCGCTCAGCAGTCCACACTGAACGGATTTTCTCCTGGATTTTTTTTTTTACATTGCCGGC
Source organism: Phyllomedusa bahiana (assembly GCA_025379985.1). Classification (NCBI taxonomy): domain Eukaryota; kingdom Metazoa; phylum Chordata; class Amphibia; order Anura; family Hylidae; genus Phyllomedusa; species Phyllomedusa bahiana. Next base: position 122,723 of record JAODAL010005719.1, on the reverse strand, counting down.
GTTCCGAAAAACTTAGAACATGTTCATTCTTCCGCCCAGTTTTTGGTTGAGGAAGACGGGCGAATCCGCAAAGCGCGGACAGAATGATCCCCAAAACCACATACAAGATGTCAAAATACCGGCCGGATTCTTTAATCGGAATCCAGATGGTATTTTCATACTGCTGTATGGACGCACCATAAGTGAGGATTTTAGGAAAGAAGGAGGAAGAGGAAAAGAGCCTGATACATTTCTCTGAAAAGATGTTTTACAAAGATTCATATATTTGCTTGTGCTATTGGTTCATGTCAATTTAAGCTCATTGTTGTAAACTGTTGCAGGAAATGATTCTTCTACTCTCGTACACGTTAACAATGCCATGTTTAGACACAGCTTTGGCATTAAACTTTATGCACGTTTCAGAATGTCAGTTTATGAAGTTCTGCTGCATCTGTTCTCCTCATGAGCATCTGCTTGTGATTTTAGAAGTGTCAGCAGAAGGAGACACTTATTGGGATGCAGGGAACATGGTATTTATAAATGCATGTAATGCTATAGGTTAAAAATGCATTTGCCAAGAATGTGTAAATTATACTAACTGTTCTGAAAGTATGTTTTCCGGTTTCCTTTGTTATGTGAATCCACCCATGGCTGTTTAGGGAATGTAATATGTAATAGTAAATCATCAATGTTCAAAGAATATCAGGTGTTATGTTTAAATGAGTGTAAGAAAATCATAGTGTGTTTAAATTGGACATTTAGGCAAAAACTAAATTGTAGTCATTCTAAACATAATAGCTGCTCACTAAACTCTCTTAAACAATTGGATAAGATGAGCATGCATGCTAAGTTCACAGGAATAAGTTGGTGTCAGACACCTACGGCAGTGCGTATCCCTTGGAGGAACAAATGTTTGTACTAGATGAAATACAGCATGCTTGATTCTTTTATTCCGTAACTGTAGTTGTAGCTAAAGAGTTGAGTTGTCCAGTATATATTAGATGTTGGCTAATCCCACGTTTCTAGTTTTGCCACCTTGCTCTTTTCTTCCTGTGTAACTTGGTGGTGACACTGGTCCAGAAAGTAATTATGAATCTTTTCAAGCAGTTTAGGAGCTGTGATGCTATCACTGGGTTATTGACTCCTCACCAAAACACAAAGAGCATGCTCTAACACCCCTTTTCACCATGTGCCTCTTTCTATTAGTGTTTACACTGAATTCAACACATATGGGACATTAGAGTTTAAAAACTGGAGAAATATGTATGTCTTTAGTTGTTTTAAATCAAAGCGTTATGGACAAAAGTGATAATGGCCACCGCGACCACTATTCTCTCACAGAACACTAAGACCCATCTTGCCTGCGTGATGTCGGTGTGACCAGAGACGTCGTGGCCAACCAGAGTACTGGAGAATCTTCCGGTGGGTCATAGCGCTGACAAAATAATTTAACCCTAATGTATCAGAGCTACATAGGTCTAGCAGAAGACAACTGTATTAGAAGGTGACTTTAGAATCAACAATCACCAGATATCCTATTAAAGCCTGTTAAGGGACTTACAAAAAGTAGTTAAAAGTGAAAATGAACAGATAAATGATGATAATAGAGCTATAGAAAAAGGGCGGTTCCTCAGAATTATTTCCTCAGGTGGGCCCAAGAAACTTCAGTCTGACACTGGGTGTCACCATCTGGGTATGTCCCCACTGCACGGTTTTTCGGCCGGTTTTTCAGACCGCCTGAAAAACCGGCCGAAAATGAGCACAATTGTGTTCTATGGAAAACCCGTGCAGCAGTCCCCACTGAACGGGTTTTCCGTCGGTCGGCGGCAAAACATTGAACAAGCACATTCTTCCGTCCGGTTTTCGGAAGGAATCTGTGCTTCTTAATGGGAGGGGAGAGGACTCTTCTCCGCTCATCGCGGAGAAAAGCCGTCCCAACTGCGGCCGTGGGGACGGGCGCAAAACAGGACAAATACCGGCCGGCAAACCGTGGGGATGCGCCCTATGGGTAATAATATTCCACAGCTCAGACTACAAACTCAACATAACACATATCCCAAATAGTCCACACACCTAGGAACACAAATGCTACCACCACCTATGGAAACTGTGCGATAAGTCCCAACACCGCATGCATAGATGTCAACAGGTAACATGTACAACCAATCACCTATACTCTTCAGAGATAAGGCTCTTTAGCGCAACCAGGCAAAACAATGAAAGTTTAATGCTTAAATATGAAAAAGTACAGAGCTAAGTTACAAAAATAAAAAGGGATACAATAAAGAGTAACAGACTTCAACTGATTGGATCAGTGATTCCACTGAGGAGCACAGCTGCAGAAAAATAGACATTTGCATCAACTTTTCTTGTATCTCCTGAAAGACCTCGTTAGGTCACAGAAAGATGGCTTATTATATATAGAGGACACTTTTGCAAGACATTACTTTAGCCATGTCATAATTCCTCATACAAGATTCCTCACCAGAAATTATGATTGGCAAGTTCATCAGCATAACTGAAAGATGACAATTTCTGTACAGCACAGCAGAATATGCAGGCGCTACAGAAGGCACGGGAAATCGTAAATAAAATAAACAGCAACCATTCATAGCTGAACGCTCTGCTGTGCATTTCAAGTACTTGAGGATGAAATTTAGAGGTACCTCAGAGTTCATTGGTCAGGGAGCAAAAACTACTAATGACCACAATGTGTCTCCCATGTTACTGGCAGGCACAGGAAGACACTGTGAGATCACTACCAAACAACTCTTGAGCAGATCACCTTTAACCACCCCTGTGCATGTGACATGTGGAGAAGATGGTCCCTGAGATCTCGGTTTACCCATGTATGCTCACATCTGCATTGGAGCCTCCACTGAAGATTCCATCATATTTTATGTAAAAAGCAAGGGCGACATGTCCCAATACGAATGCGCCATAGTTTTGGTGTATTTTGCGCCCCAAAAAACTTTTGACGCCATATTCTTGATTTAAATGAACTGTAATATACCAAAACTAGGCGCATTATACACCGGGCACAACACATTGTAATGCGCCTAAAAAGGTGCATTAAATATAGTAGCAATGATACGCTGTGCGCCTCCATAACACAATGCACCTATTGAGGCGCGTTACACATGCTAGTAATGATACGTTGTATGTTGGCGCTATATAAATAAAAATTATTTTTATTATTATTATTAGTATACATTATGTTCCTCTGTAACGCAATGTAAGGCACATTACATAGCAATGATATGCTATGCACCTCGATTGTGCAATGCGCCATTTTAGGCGCATTAAGTTTACTTTACCAGGTACACCAGCAACAAATTTTTGTAAGGATCATATTTTTAGGCGCACTTTATACTGCTTTAATGCGCCTAAAACTGCCTCGACGACGCCAGTTTTCGGACATGTCGCCCCTAGTGTTGCATACAGTGCTGTATTTTCCACCAATATCACAGAATCCCACTTATTTAGTAGATTTATTTTAATAGTTCCTTATGCAGTTTGTATACAGGAGTGTTAATAAATCCATTACAAGTTTGTAACAAGGCGGCATTTAGGATTTTCTTTTTTATGTTTTGAAATATTGACCGCAATACATCTTGTGCAGCTGTCCAGTTCTGTGCACATTTGACATAGATTTGTGTTCCTTCATTAAAAGGCAATTATCATGTTGTCAAGTAGATTTCAAATATCCAGATAGGCACAGCTTTTTCTCATAGTGTTCTGAGGCCAGACATAGAATGTGCTAAAAACAGTGCATCCTGCGAGCTGGAGACTAGCGTAGGAAGGAAACATTCTTTAGACTCTGAAAGATTAGTGTGTTGTGACAATGTCAGATTAAGATTGGAAGGGAAATGGGACAGCAGCAGCTGAAAAGTGATCGGGCTGGTTATGAAGAGGATATTTTTTCACGCTGTTTCCTGTGCGAATCTGTAAAAAAATGGCAAAATTCTTCAATTCACTATGGGCCTGCATTTACTATTGCGGTTGCTCAAAAAAAGCGTTTATAATGCTCCAAAAAGTGGCAGATTTTTGGTGCAACATGTCGCAGTGTGTTGTGACACATTTGTTATCAACACTTTAGACACTTTAGGCGACATGTATGACATGTATGAATGGGGCTGTGCCAGTTTTCTGGTGTACTTTGAGCCAAAAAGAATGTATGAACAAGTGCACTCCAGACTTTGGCGCGATAAGTCCCTTTGTAATGCTGGGGACGTGTCGCATCACATTCATAGAATTAGACACATTTATGATTCTCTGATGCCAAACCTAGGCGCAGAACAGTTAGAACAGCCAGACCAGTTAAACGTAATCTGCCTGAGGTGTCATATTGACATTACACTGCGCCTGTATGTAAGAACTGCAGTAGAGCAGTTTCATATATTCTGGCACATTCTATACTGCCTTAAAGGGAACCTGTCACATAGGTTATGCCCCCCCTTGCTGAGGGCAGCACAAGCTAGTGACAGACCTGCTGTTTCCAGCGCTGTGCCCCTTATTCTGTAAGATGCTGTAGTTTTAGAGCATTTACCCCTCATATCTTATTCATGAGTATCTGTTAGCCCTGCCCACCAAAGGCTAGCCCCACCCATCTGGCAGTTATTCTCATGTTTCTACCTATTCAAAGTAATAGAATTTTCAGTTGAGGTGGGCGAGGCTAGTCTCAGGTGGGCGGGGTTTGAAAAAAATGACTCTTCTCATGACTCTTTTCTGGCTGAAAACTGCAGATTTGAGCACTAAATACTCAAAAACTACAGCATCTTACAGAATAAGAGGTACAGCGCTGGAAACAGCAGGTCTGACACTAGCTTGTGCTGCCCTCAGCAAGGGGGGCATAACCTATGTGACAGGTTCTCTTTAAACCTATTTATAACTGGCCTGTCAGCACCAGGATTCATACATGTCATCCTTTATATGACTTCTTCGAAACAATAGCCTGGCTTAGCAGAAAGGAGGTGTGGGCATGAAAATACAGGTGCAGAAAGTATACCAACTAGTAGTTGGTCTGAAAAAGTTAGGTCTAAATATGCGCCAAAATGATCAAACACCATGAGCCCCTGTGATAAATATTTTTAACTTCTTAAGTTGAACTGTCTAAATTTTTGACAGCAATAGTGAATCTGGGCCATTGTGTTTTGGTGCAGTATTCTGAGCAAAAGCCAATAGTAGATCCAGCAAAAAAGTGGTCACGGTCTTTTCTATTTCCTAAGTGTTGTAATTCATGGCTTTGGCGAAAAAAATTGTATCAAAACTGTCACAGGAACTACATAAGAGCAGGATTTACTTAGTGTAATTAACACCCTTGACTAGGAAACAACATAGAATACTAAGGGCAGTTCTCATGGACAGAATGGATTTTATTTTTCAATTTTGTACGTCTTAATTCATTACTATGGGGGAGTAGGACTTTGTTAGGGTGAGAGATTGTGCTACATACATTGAGACCCATTTATCAATAGTGTCTAACTGTGAAACAGTTTTAAGTTAGACTAAACAGTCTTACAATGTGACACATTTATCATAGTGTTGAGAAGTCTGGCTCAGGTCAAAACTGTCTAGTCTAACTTTGCACTACTATTATGTTGGCTTACTGATATGGCACTAAGGTTGGCGCTTTTTTGGCGCACATTAAGACACACCCTTTTTGTGTGAAGCCAAAGCCCCCTTGCAGAGGCCACACCCCCTTTGACGATTATGGCACAGAAGTGTCTAGAAACTGTCTAAAACACATAATCAATGTGGTGTAAAGCAGGTACAACATTATTTTTGCCATAAATTGTACCAGAATTCTGGTGCAACTGCCTTGATAAATGTACCCCAAAGTTTATTTACAAACATTGTACTTGTTCTTGACCTTAGAGATCAAATGAAACATCTCGATTTTGGATTATAGTTTTAACTATTATTAGTTTAATATATACGTAGAAAATACATATATATTGTGCAGGAGTGTGTTTATATGCATATTGCTGCTTTCTGTTAGTGGGCACCTACACAATATAAAAGACTTAAAGGGGTTTTGCCACGAAGTAAAATTGACGTGGGAAGCTTGCAAATGAAATAAATATTTTCACCATTCGTTATTATTAAAAATTCTGCACTGTTTTTCCTTTAGCTGCTCCTTAAGTGATCCATTGTTTACTGCTCATCTCCAGGGGATATGACCAGGGCAGAGAGCAGAGAGCTCCTCAGTCCTGGTTGCACATGCTCAGACATCACCTCTCCTCTCATGCAGCTACTGAGTGTTCAAACCCCAGGTGCTGTCACTCTACTCCCTTCCTCTGTCCTCCTTAGTAATTAGTCAAACAGTGCAGATAAATAAAAAAGAAACCTCAATGAGGTCTGTGCATTGATAAAAAGAAAAAAACAACACAGGTTTGGTTCTTGCAGGGATTTGAACCTAGGACCCTTGTGCTGTGAAGCAAAAACATTACCTCAGCTACATGCATAAACAGACTTTTCTTTGACTACAGAGAGGGGAAGCCTGGTGATGTCATCCTGCTGGGTCACATGATATGCAATTCAAACAAATCACACACGCCCCCTTCTGAGCACACAGAGCTGAAGAGCTGGATGCAGGAGGTATGAAATGAGATCGTGGCAAAACCCCTTTAAAATACAGATTTTTCTCACTTCCTTGAATTTGGCACATTCCCAACGTGATAGATGGAGAAATGAAGATTTAAAAATCTCCTGCTAGTTTTGCAGTTTTTTTGGCATTTGAATGGTATTTTGAGGATTAAGCTCATTATTGTATTTTTATGTAGATTTTCTGCACAGAATTTGCACTGCACATTTGCACCAAATCTACAGCATCTGTGGGATTTTTTTGAACTTGGTAAAACATATTACACAATTACTCAAAGTCTTTAATGGGTATTTTGACCACATCGATTAATTTTAAACATGTAGACAAAGGTAAATAAAGACTATTACCAAATACACCGCTGTTCTGATTTTGTGTCATTTCAGATATAGATCAGCTCTTATCTTCTGCTTGTTTACACAAGCATCTGTAATTGCTGACCATCTCTTGCTACTCTAGCAGCTAAGGCTGGGTTGGTTAGGATGGTAACATCACTCCCTGCTGTGTCTTATCAGAAGAATAGGAGCTGTGTAGCCTTGTGCCCTGCTGTTTGAAGGGGTTGTCTCACTACAATGATTGCTTTTTATGTTAAAGATCTTGCAAAAATAAGTCACTTTGCAATATAGTCCTTTAAACATGTCTCCCCTTTTCCTGATCCCCCCCTTTTGTATGGGCTGCTCGCTCCTCAGGTTGCTATGTACAAAAGTTTATCCCCCTGATAGGCCCCAGCACTGGTTGTTTTAAAGCTACAGACCTTTTTCTACTGTGCTGTAAAACCCCGTAAAAACCCCCCTGAATTCAAAATAAAAACCAAAAAATGGGAAGAGAAAAGATGAATCAATGTAGTGAGACAACCCCTTTAAGCCTTTCTGTTAGCAATGTCCCTCTAACAGGTTCAGCTAGGAATAGGAGAGCTGATGGCCCAATCACTGCTGCAGAATCTACCATAGCCTAACCAGAAAGTGGGAGCCTGAAGCTGACTCTAAAGAGCAGGCTCTGTTAAACAACATGGTGAGAGCATCTCTTTAATGCTCTATAAGGTATACAATATATTGTATACTTCATAAAACATAGATATATTCATATTGTCTGTCATCTTTATTAATGAAAACATAAAATAGTTACGGCTTTCAAATTATGGCAAAACAAATGCAAATGACTTAAAAAAACAAGACTTTTATAGTGCAAAAGCAAATACATAGAAACAAAAAAGCAGTACTTTGCAGTTACCAAGAGTCAGGTAAACACTAAAATATCAGAAAGTGTGTTTCTACTACATCTAGGGCTTTATGTATGAAATCTGTCTAGCCGTAAGACTGTCTTTGTTGCCCATAGCAACCAATCAGAGCTCAGCTTTCATTTCATATGTGTTGGAAAGTGAAATTGGGCTATGATTGGTTGTTTTGGGCAACAAAGAAAGTCTTACTCCTAGACAGTTTTCATACATAAGCCCCTGTATTAATTAAATCTACAATGTACTAATTCAATGCCTTTCGGGCCCCCCCCTATTTTTTAGGCCCTGAGGTTTTATTGTGCTAAGGTAGTAAAACTTGTACCGACCCACAGTTAACATATAATTTATATCGCAACTCTACAGGGAGCCAATGTGATCCCACTAAGATAGCTAAAGTGGTGTTGGAGATTGTAGATTGTGGGACTTTAGCATGGAGACAAGATGGAGCTGGAGAAAGTGACTGTAGGCATAGGTGTCAGTAGGGGTTGTCTGCTGTGTGCAACAGGTAATTTAGGGAAGAGGGAGGACAAGAGAGTTAACTGTCTAAATTGATAAGGGGAGGAGTGGGTGTTCTGTGGTGTACCAAACCACCATCATGTGTTGGAGCAAAAGCGGTAACGTTGTATTGGTTATTTCCTACATTGTGCAGGTTACATTATATTACATGTATGTTAGGCAGAATTGTGGTGCTTTTAATGATGAACTAGGTATTGCTGGACAGCAAACAGCAATCACAGGGAAGAGATATAGCTGCATGGCTTAGGTGTTTGGTAGCTTTATGTGGCCGATGGCTGACCTAGCTTTTGGTAGATTGGATCTGGCCAACAATGTGTCCCTTGAATAAATAGCACTGGACATGTAACATGCCAGGGTCGCAGAGGAGAGGATGAGAAGGGGGGTTTAAATTTAGTGTCACGTGGCTAGCACCCAATCCACTCTTGTTCTCCTTGAACAGTTTTTGTGCATGGGATTTCTTTTTCAGGGGTAGGTGGTGTTCCCCCGTGTTCCCCCCCGGGCCCCACTCTTATATGCCTACCTGTCCAGATGGTGGTTGAGGTTTTTTTTCCCTTGTGTTGCAGAAGAATAATAACAGGAGGGAAAGGGGGTATAACGCAAACAGTTCTTTATCAGGCTAGATGTTAATCCCAAACATGTCTTCCGGAAAAAACTTTGTCCCCGTAAACTGGAGCAGAGGGGCTTCTAGCTTTTAGGTGTAACCAGACTGCCCAACTGCCTAATTCTCCCCCCCCCCCGGGTACCTTTTTTTATAAATCAGGCCACCCCCTAGTTCCCTAGGTAACCACCAGTCTCCCTTTGGGGCTTACACGGGCATTTTAAACCCTTTAGGTTTTTGTTGGCCCATAAAAAGCTTAAGCATTTTATGACAAAAAACAGTCATACTGCACGTAAAAAACAGTGGCCCCCATAGTAGAAAATATCATGAGGAAAACAGACAAAATTGGGAATCAAACCTCTGTACACTCAGACAAAAAGGTCGGGTGTCAATGAAGTTTTGGGTTAAGGTGCCACATTTCTGGGCGGGGGCGGGGGGGTTTACATTTTTACGATTGTATTGTGCAATATTTTAAAAGGGAAAAAAAAACAATGTGGTTTTTGGCCTCCCCTTTTTGGGGGAAAATCTTATGTCAGGGTTTGTTTTGGAGAAGGAGCTGACAAAAGTCTCCATGGAGCCCCTTTGAAAGGTTTGGGCACACGTACCAAGTTTAAAACCCCCCCCCCCCCCCCCCCCCCCCCCCCCCTTTCCCGACATTGGGCGTTTGCATTTTTCCCCTAGCGGGAAGTGACTTCCCCCCAAATGGCGTGGCATAGGGCCCTGGCAAATGGCGCGGGGGTTTGGCCGGGGCGAGCCCGGCAAAACGATCGCGACATGGGAACCAGGGGTAAATTACCGCAGGTTCATCCCCCATTCCCCAGGCCGGGTGAGCTCCGGCCGTGGGTGAAAAAAACGCATCATTACCGAAACCCCTTGTCAGGCCGCAATAAATGAAGGCGGGGCAAAAAAGGATTGAGCTCCCTTTGGTACGATCTGCGAGGAAAAGCGGCAGAGTTTTCCCGCTCCCCCGCCTCCTCCCGGGGACCCCCCGGATGCTTTTTTTGAAAGCACCCGGGCCCTTAGTCTGGTGACGTCACCATGCCCACAAGCATTTGGGGATGGGTCATTAGTTGCCATGGCGACCCCCTGCACAGCAGTAACTTGTGCACAGATCGCCTCTTTCAAACACCCAATCTAATGTTTTGTGTTCCCGGGGAGGTTTTTTTGTGTTAAAAATTCCCCCACTGGGGGAAAAAAAAAAAAAAATGGGGGAAAAAAGAAAAAAAAAAAAAAATTTAAAAATTTTAAAAACACAAACCCCAAAAAAAAAATTAAACCTTTTTACATCCCCCTTTTCCCCTTTCCCAAAAAGAAAAATCCCCCCCAAAAAAGATAAAAAAAAAATAAATAAAGTCCCCCTTTTTTTGGTTTATGTCCCTTCTGTGCGAAACCCGCCCCAAACCCCTATAAATCTTTTTTACTTTTAATTTAAACCCCCTACGGTGAACGCCGTAAAAAAAAAAAAAAAAAAAACCCCCCAGTTAAGAAAAATTTCCGATCTTTTGAACACCCCCTGCAGCACATCCCAAAGGGAAAAAAAACCCGATCAAAAATCATATAAATCCCAAATTTTTGAAACAATTAAAAAAGGGTCAGTTCCAATTTCCCCCCAAAAAAAGTCCTTAAATTTCTCGTATACGGAAAAAAAAAAAAATTTTTATGGCTCTCAAAAAGACAGGGGATGCAAAAATATTTTTTAAACACAAAAAAAACCCATTTTTTTTTTTTTTTTTTTAAATTTGTTCCAAATTAAAAAAAAAACTATATAAATAGGGTATCGCCGTAATGTTCGACCCGGGAGGGGGTTAAAGCTAACTGGCCCATGGATACTGCACGTGTGAGCGGCCTTTTTTTAAAAAATAAAAAAAAATTACTAGGATTTTTAGTTTTTCTTCACCCTGCCTTAAAAAAAACGGTTTTTAAACCCCTGTTTCAAAAAGCCCTTGCCCCCACAAAAATTTTGAAAACAAAAAAAAACGTAAAACCCCATCCCGAAAAAAAAACAAGTTTCCTTTACACGCTCCTTTCACGAAAAAAAAAAAATTTAAAGGGCTCCTCAGCCCTAGGGAAAACCCAAAAACGTTTTTCCCTTTTTTTAAAATAAAAAAAAGTTTTTTATTGGTAAAAGCGGGAAAAAACATAAAAAAATACAAATTTGGGTATCGCTGTAATCGTATCAAACCTGCTGAGTAAATACTAGCATGCCCAGCTTTCTGCACGGTAAACCGCTGTGAAAAATAAAAAAAAAAAAATACAAACCAGGAATGTTTTTATTTTGTTAAAAATGCCTCAAAAAAACCCTTAAATAAAAAAGTGATCAAAGGGGGCATATGCCCCCCATATTGGTACTAAAAAAAACTTTCAACTCTCCCCACAAAAAAAAACCAATAATCAGCCCCCATATACAGAAACTGAAAATGTTATGGCTATCAAAACCGGGTAAAACAAAAAAAACGAATTTTTTTTATTAGATTTTCTATTGTGTAAAAGTAATAAAAATAAAAAAAAACTATATAAAATTTAAAATCATTCCAATTGTACCGACCCCCTTTAGTAAAGATATCCTGTCATTTATACTGCAGGGCGAACCCCTTTTTAAAAATTGGGAAACCCCAAAAAACAATGGTGGAAATGCCCTTTTCCCCTCATTTTTCAAAAGCCCAAGCCAAAAAAAAAAGAAATTTGTAACACCTGTGCACCCAAAATGCACAATACACCTTAGTTTAAAACTATGAGGCGTGGGCCCGAAACCCAAAAAGGGGCGGGTTCTGGAAGGTTTACCTGTTCTGGTACTTTGGGGGCTTTGTAAATGGGACATGGCCCCACCAAAATTTTGCGCTCCCCAAAAGCAAAATAGACTCCCTCCCTTACCGCTCTTCCCGATGCGCCCAAAACCCGGTTTACACCCCCTGTGTGGGTTATTGCCCAACTTGGAAGAAATTGTTTTAAAAAGTTTTTGGGTTTCCTTTTTTTTCCCGGTATGCCTTGTAAAAAAAATTTAAACATTTTCAAACTAAAAAATTGCATTTTATTGGAAAAAAAAAAATTTTATTTTTATTTTCACAGCCTAACGCTAAAAAAAAATTTTTTTGAAAAAAACCCCGTGGGGGTTTGGGTTTTACTCATACACCCCTGGGTTTTATTCCTTAAGGGGGTTTTAGTTGTTTCCCTTTTGGGGGGTATTTTTAGGGGCATTTATTAAGGGTTTTGCAAAAATTTTGGGTTTTCCGCCCCAAAACCTTGAAAAAGGCCCTAAATAAAATCGTAAGAAAATGAGACCCCCGAGTCCAGTAGGTGTTCCCCCCCTAAATTTTTGGGGCTTGTGTTGAGCCAAAATAATGAAATAGGGCCACAAAATGGGGTATTCTGAAAAAAAGCAGAATTTGGGGGAAACCAAAATTAAATTGCATTTCCCCCTTTTCCCTTTACCCTTATTTTGTTTAATAAAAGTTTTAAAAATTGAAAAAAATTGGGAAAAAAAAAATGAAAATTTTTTAAAAAACACTTCCACTTTGCTTAATTTCTGTGAAAAAACCCAATGGGTTAATAAAACCTTTCCTTTAAAAGAGGTTTTGGGAAAACTTTAAAGGGGGGGGTGTAGTTTCTTAGATGAGGTTTATTTATGGGGGTTTTGTCTTTAAATAAAGGTCAATCAAGGTTGTTAAAAACTTTTGACGGGTCCCTTTAAAAAAATGTATATTTCAAATTTTCTTAAAAATTAGAAAAAATTTCTACTAAATTTTTAAGCCCCCTAATGTCGTTAAAAAAAAAAAAACATTTTTAAAAATTTATGCCAAAATTTCAGCCCGAAAATATGGGAAAATGCTAGTTTTTATAAAATATTTTGAGTGGGGAAAATCTTTTTCTGGCTTACCCTGCAGAAAATTTTTTTTTGAAGTTTGAAATTGGTAAATTTTTTTTCCCTTTTTTCACGATACTTTTTTTAAATATTTTTCACAAAAAAAGCCCAAGCATTTTTTTTGTACCAAAAAAATTTTTTTTAAAATTTTCTAAAGACACGTGTTTTTAAAACCGGGGAAAAACAATCTTCTGAATTTTACAAAGGTAGGTTTAAAAATGTCAAAAAAATTTTTTTCCATAAAGTGACAATTTACAGAAATTTTAAAAAAAAAGGGGCTTTTGTTAGAGAGGCCAAAAATGGGTTTCCGGCCCGGTTTTAAAGGGGTTAAAGGTTTTCTACAGGGAAATTTCCATAAATTTCCCCATGACGGGAATAAATCATCCCCTTGAAAAAAATTGACCCTTTTTTTTATGTTTCTTGCTTTTGATTCTAATGTAACTATAAATCGTTAACGCATTCCAATGAAGTATCAACTGTTCAAATGAAAAATTATTATTAAAAACAAAAAAACGAGCCCCCAAAATTTTGCCCGCATTTTATGATGACGGGATTATCATATTTTCTGCGGGTTAGGGAAAAAAAAATTTTCAAAAAACTATTTTCTGTATTTTTCCTTTACAATTTTTTAAGGGGGGAGGGTGTGTTTTTTAAACAAATTTTTTTTGTGCTGCTTTTTATGTTTACAGAAAAAAAAAAAAAAAATAGGGCTTTGCACCGTATGGAAACCCAAAAAACTAAGAAATAGATTTACTGTCTGTAGGAAGCCAATCACTGAGCCTCTGTTCACACTTGCAGTAGCTTAATAATGCATGCTGTGCTTTTCTTTCTTGTTAAGAAAAAAAATAAAATGTTATTTTCAACTTTGTCCATTTTGTATCATACTATGGGGGGGATGGATTTGGAAAAATGTGATAATCATGTTGTTTTGTTGGACTAAAATAGCATGCACTATTTTACCAAAAGTATAACCACTATGTAAGTCCATAAAACCACACAAACACATTCGCAGAGATAGATATATTTCCATAAATCAGTAGTATATGTGAATATATGAAAATAAATATATCTTATTAGTGGAAAGTGGCATCTTTGTCGCCTTCCAGAAGCCTGTAGTTCTCATTTTCCTGTCAGCAGGTTCTCTATAAATGTTCAAAACTCTCCTCAATCACCAAATAAAACCATCTAGTGTAAAACAGTAAATACTAGACAAGCAATAGGAAAATCCCTTTTAAGCCTAAATTGTGGCAAAAACTCAAAGGCCCTGAAATTTGGGGGGTGGGAAAAAACCGCAAGTGGGTTTTTTATGGTTGGCCCCCCAAATTTGGGGAAAGATTGGTCCCTTTATGGATTTGTAGTAAAAAACAAACCCAAAACATCTTTAAATAGATTTTTTTTCCCCCAAAAAAAGAAAAAATCTTCTAAATCTTCCGGGATTATGCTTTTGGGGGCCTTTCCCCTTCATTCTGCTCCATCCAGTTTTCATTGTTTTTAGATTAAAAACAGTAAAAAAAAAATTTCATGCCTTGGGAAAAAACCTAAAAAGGTACCCTTTAAAAAAAAGTAAACTATGCAAAAATACCCTAAAAACCCCTGTCATGACCACTTACTAAATTTTTGACCCTTAGCAGCTCATTTTTTTCATGGGGTTTTAAAATTTTTCATTTAAAATTAATTTAATGAAGGAAACCGATTGGGTTTTTCCCTTTTTGTGGGTTTTTTAGGGGAAATTTAAACCAAATGGTGAAGGCTTTGCTTAAAAGTACTTTTCCCCTCTCCCTTTACCCACAATTTCCCCACCCTTGGTTGAACTTGATGGACACGTGTCTTTTTTCAACCGTACTATGTATCAGAGTTGCAGTAAGAGATGATTATTGGCTTTTGTGCCAAGTGTAGCAGTATCTGTGAAACTGCGCAGTTTATGAACTGTTCACGGACTGCTATGGTGAAAGTGTATAGTGAGAGGACAAATGTCACCAATGTGAATAAGTGACCTGGAAACTGCAAAGATGTGAGAGGTGAACGCCGGCTAAGAAGGATGCGCGCGGGCAGACTGACCTGGTACAATGAAGCAGCTCACCACCAAAATAAACCCAGAGGCTACCAGATAGGTTTCTAAGAAAAACAGTTGGGTATGGGTCTCGAAAGCAAATGGATGGGCTCTGTCTCTCTGTTAACAAATTCACATTGACAGAAAACCATACATTTTCACAGCAGTATCAGAATTGGGCTTCCACTGATTTGCCAATGAGTCACATGTTCTGCTTCATGAAACGCATGGATGTTGGCAGGTCAGGTTAGAAACATCAGAGAGCAAACATCCTGCAACCATTGCTGGAAGAACACAAGCTGTGGCAGTATTATGGTCTGCTGAATGTTTTTGTGACATTCTTTAGGCCTACTTATCCATGTTGAAAGCTCTCTCCACCAATTTGGGTGTGAATTCATCCTTGTAGATCACATACACCCATACATGTTTGTCCTGATTGTCCTAAGCAAGACAATGAGACATGTACTTCTGCAAGAAATCCCCAGAGATTATTACATTACACACTGTACCCCAGAGACTGCATTAGACAAGGTACCCCAGTAATTGTATGTGTGTATATATATACATATATTGAACACAGACATACTACACACTTATGGTGGGTTCACATGACTTTTTTTGGCACTGACAGTGTCGTTTGCTTGTTGGAAATTCAGTGCTTGCAAATGCAGAATGCTGACGAGCAAAAGACCCAGACTGCACGGGGCAGATTTCTGCCTCCTATCCTTTAGTGCTGTTAGTGCATAAACCACCTCGAAGAATTCTTTGTAGGCACTGACTGTACGCACCGAAAATACTCATGTAAAATCAGTGTCATCTAAACAACGACACTGATTTTATATAGGGTATAATGTAAATCAGTTTCCTGCCAGATTGGATGCCGGTTTTGAGGCAGATCCAGCATTGAATCTGCCCCAGAATCAGCATTCATATATTCCACATGAATGTACCCTTGAGGTATGTTCACAAGATGTATAGCAGGTCGTACTGTGCGCTCTGCTATATGCGGGGTGTTTTAGAAGTACACGCTGGACAGTCCATACCTCTAACATGCTGTGGAGCTTGCCCCATTTACTTTCATTTTCCCAGACGCATAAGTGCAGGGAAGAAGGGACATGGCTAGATACATATATACACATCTCACATATACGGTACATACCCTACTCACATGCACACACAACGCCTAGCACCCTTGTTCCCTCCTTACCTGTCTCCTGTAGTCTGTTTCAGTTGGCATTCGGCAATAGCTTCTCTTCTTCTCTGATGAGGGCTGAACATACTGTAGGTGAAGTGCTATCCAATGGTAGGGAAAGATACATCCCAGATACAGAGTGTGCTGGACTGTAAGCAGCGTTCTGATTGGTGAAGCAGCCCCTGCTGACTCCTGCTCTACCAATTGGTGCTGCTCTCACTCTGCACTGATACTTGAGGCTCCTACCTGCTCTGTCCCCCCAAGATACACTGAAATAAAGGAGACAAAGGGTTAACTTCTTCCTCCTCTGTGCTGTGCTCTCTCCACTAACCGTATTCTCATGCATTCATATGGATTATATTTTATTGAAGGGGCTAAAAAGTGTGGGGGGGGACCATCCCCCACCCAGAAAAAAGTGGGGGGGACCAGTCCCCTCCATACCCCCCTAAAGTTACACCTATGTATAAGACTGTAGCTGACCGATTATACCGTTGTGTAATCACTGGCAGGCAGATCAGACATGATGCAGAAGTCAGCTTTGGACAGCAAACAGGACTGAAGCTTAGGCAACCATGTGATGCCAGAAGTTTCTCCAATGTAGACCTCTACATTATACACTACAAGACTGCTTGCTTTAATGGGTGCACATGCAGACTTATGGAGGAAGACCAGCAAAAAAAAACTGGAGGTATACTTTAAAGTTTTTAGGCAACAGAGGTACACATTGATGTTTTCAGTCAATGGACAATAAGACAATGTCCGAGCACATAAAAGACACTTGTAGAAGCAGAGGTGTGACGATATATGATATAATAGATATGTTGAATCAGAGACGAAGGGGGATTTCAGTCTGTTGAAGTAAAGTACAGAGGACAATAATGTAATGTATAGGTAAGTCCAGAAGATGGCCCAACAAATGTTGTACGTATGAGAAAAAGCTTGTGCCATCAGGACATCCCCTATTCTTATGTCCTATTAGGTCTTAGAGATGTAGCAAAGTTTATTTGCCTGTGATAGCCTACTATGCCGTGTTATCCAATCTTAGATCACAGCAAGCCCCTGAAAAAAATTTAAAAAATTTTGAGTAAGTTTATGTCCCAAAATATCTAATTTGAGAGGGGCAAATTTCCCGAAATTTTTCGTCATTTCCCCCGAATTTTCGGAAAAAAATAACTGTTTGAATTTTTATTCGGCCGAATCACTTTATAAACCAGCTATTTCCGGGCTGCACAGACCCTGCAGGGTGCTGTAGAATTTTGTCCCATGCAAAATATGCAAGGGAGCTTGGTTGGTCTTCATCAATGTTGTTTTTTAGTATGCCCCAATACTGCCCCCCGCTCTTAGAATCGCTTCATATAAATTTCCCTGGGCACTTAAAGAGGGAAAAAAACTGCCCAAAAATGAAGCGGAAGTTGCTTTTAAAGTCATCCCAAAAGAAAAGTGGAAAAAAAAAAAGCGAGGCTCAGTGGGAACATTAGTGACGAGTTGGAGGTGACGGGCAACCCGCACTGAGGTCAGACGTGGACATTGAATTCGGGAGGGGCAAAAACGGGAAAATAGGCACAGAGTGCACAATGACACAGGTGGAGGTCACGGCTGCAGCGATGAGGTCAGACAGTGGCACAATGACAGAGTGTGTGGGTCAGGCATCAGCCCCAGCAGCACGAGGTTAGACAGGGGGGAAAATGACCGTGTGTGGGTCACAGCAGCAGCCACACAGCAGCATGAGGTAGAAGGGGCACAATGATACAGTGGGGAGGTCACGGCAGAAACCACAGAGCAGCGGGGGTCAGACAGGGCCCAAAAAATGAAGGGTTGTGGTTTCACGGCATCAGCCACAGCAAAAATGAGGTAGACAGGGGAAAAAATGCACAGTGTGTAGGTCACAGCAGACCCACAGCAGCCATAAGGTCAGACGTGGCCAAAAAACCCCCCCCCAAGGGCCATTCGGAATGGCCAAAACCCAGGGGGGTAGGGCCACAGGGAAGGTGGGGGAAAGCTTTGGGAAAAAACCAGGGTGGAAAGGTACGGAAAAGGGAGGCCCGGCACACCCCGCACCATGAGTAAAGACAGTGGACAATGACCAGGTGGGGGTCACGAGAACCACAGCCCATGAGGCAGGCAGTGGCGCAATGACCTTTGGGAGGTGGCAAAAACCGGGAGTAGGCCACAGAGTGGGAAATGACACAGTGTCTAGGGTCACGCAGCAGCCACAGCAGCGCATGAGGTAGACAGTGGCAAAAATGACACAGTGTGGAGGTCACGGCACAGCACAGCGCAGCATGGGGTAGCCCGTGCACAATGAAACATGTGGAGGTCACGGCAGCGGGCCACAGCAGCGCATAGGTCAGACAGTGCACAAGACATTTGGAGTGGCAAAAAAACAGGAGTGGGGGCCAAGAGGGGGACAATGACACAGTGTGGAGGTCACGGCAGCAGCCACGCACAAGCATGGGTCAGGCAGGGGCACAAAACATTCTGGGGGTTTTGGCAAAAACAGGGAGTGGGCCCAAAGGGGAAACAATCACAGTGGGAGTCCCCCGGGAGCAGCCCAGCACAGCATAAAGGTCAGCAGGGGCACATTGACAGAGTGGGAGGGGGGTGGGCAATCCCACCCCCGGGAAAGATGTTGGTGGCAGATGGGAAACTGTCAACAGAGTGTGGCACAGGGGGGTGGCGCATCAGTAGTGGTAAAAACCCGTAGTTTGAACCCAGACCTTTTCTCACATTTTTGGTGAGGCCATGGTGTGTAGTCTGACGCCTAAGGCTTTGGTGTTTTGGAAAAATTTCCGGGCCCGATCCACGCCCTGTTTTCATCTTGAAAAAGGTCAGTTTTCCCCACTTTTCCCCGTGGAAAGGGGGTTCTCCTTGGGTAACGATGGCCCCCCCCGCACAAAAACACCCGCTCTGATGCCCCACTATGGCCGGGAAGGAAGTTCTCCACTGCAAAACTCGGCAAGTTGCGGCCCACACATCCGTTTGGTCCCCCTAGTCCCAGCGGATCTTCTAAGGGGGGGCAGGTGCGTCCAAGTGGGCCCACCACCTTTTGGGTTTTGGGGACTGCTCCAGGTCCTGCTGCTGGGCGAATACCCTCCTACTAGGCGGGGGAAAGGGAAGCTGCTCATCAGTGACTCCAGACTTGGGTTTACTGCTGATGGAGTTTGTCTGCCCCCCCCCCCCCACCCCCCCTCAGCACCCGCGGCTTAGTCGTGAGCGCGAAAAAACCCCCCGGTTACCCCTGCAGGGGAGGGCGATGCCGCACATAGGCAGGGGCCCAAAACTGAAATTACGGAGGATTTCCCTATAGTATTTGATTTTGTCCCCCTCTCAATACGGGGAAAAAAGGGCCCCTTTTTGGGAAACCGGAGGAGGGTCCAATGGGGTGGGACCCAGAATCTTTCCCTCTGCGGATGTTTGACTTTTCGGCTGTCAATCCCAGGCAAATAAGCATGCTGCGGGCCTCTGCACAAGTGACCCGAGGGTCCCCCCCTCCATTTCCATGTATACTCCCACGGTGCTTGGGGGTCATCTCCCCTCGTTCCCTTCCTATCCCCATCCCCCTCCTCCCTGCTCCTGCCCCCTCTCTTGTACCCGGGGGGAAAAACCCAACCATTTTCCCAGACAATGCTTTTCTCCAATGTCCCCCTCCTCCTCCCCCCATTTCAGCCCCCACTGGATCATTGCCCGAGATGCAGTCGTCACGTCTCCAGTCCCTGCCAAGCAGATTTTTCGCATCTTTTCCGGGCAAAGCAGTGGAATAGTTATTACCCCGAAGTCCCTGGCGACTGAAAATAACGTCGCCTCCCGAATCCCTAACAAACGGGGGTGTTACGAGAGCTGCCACGGGTGACATAAAAGTTACACAGGGGAGTATTCTGTCTGCTGGATCATCAAAAAATCTTAATGGCCTTTCTGTTCATACAGTCGGCCCCAACATGTGGGTGGAATTCAACGGGGGAAAACGCCTACGATTTGTTTTGGGGGGAGGCCTTTTCTCCCCGCTGCAACTCGAGGAGGGGTTTCCGGCTTTGTACGAAGGAAAAAAGTGTATGCACTTTTCCTGGCCTTTTCAGAATGTTCTAAAGATCGGTGGAAGACTTCGGGAACCCTTTTCACAACCAGATTAAACCGTGCGCCATGCGGGGCGCATGGACCACCCCTCCTCATGCGGCGCGGACACATTTTCCCCCCATTGCCCATACCAGGGTTCCGATTTGCATTTGGTGCGAGAAAGCAACACTCGATTTTTTTGGCATGACGGGGAGCAGTTCCCCCCCCTGTGTGATTCTTTTTCCCCGAGGCAAGCCGGTGTAGAACTGGTGACACGCGTGCCCTACACATGGGGTTTTGATGGAGCAGTACTTGTGGAGGCTGAGATGGTGGTGGTGGTGGAGGAGGCGGACTTTTGGCGCAGGACCCGCAGTTTGACAACGGGGGGAGAAAGCGGCTTCCTGCCCAAGTTGTTGGTTTTCCGGGGGCCCGGAAGCACGTTTTCCCCCGGGGCCGTAAAGGACATGTATGGCCCCGCCGTAGTTACAGCCCAAACATCCCCGCTGCCCTCACCGGGGAAAAAACCCAAAGCTTAAGGATGGCCCCCTTTTTGTTTACTATTTATGAAGGTGGTCTGCCCTTTTTTAAAAAGAATTAACGGCTTGGAAATCCCACTCGGCCCTTTGGGAAAGCCCTTAGTTCCTGAATGGGCAGGTCCACCATTTGGAAGGGAAGGACTGCAAAATACCAACAAACGGAAGGAGCAGGTCAGCTGCTGCACTTAGGTGGTGGACCATACTGTTGCTCTTTTTCAATCGCCTGTGAAGACTGCTGGGCCCTGAGTAGCGAGGGGGCGGAGATCTGGACCAGGGGATATTTTTAAAAAAACAGCTCCCCCTTTTGCAGATGTGGTGGAGCTTGATGGCTGCAATGGCATGCGTGCCCCGGGCGTGTGCTGTTGCGCGGCGGCAGGGTGGACACCACTTGAGCCCCGTTTCTCCCGGCCACCGGATGGGACCTGATGTGTTGCGCAGGGGGTGGGGCCAAGTTTTCTCCCTGCCAGCTTACTTTTCTTACAGATTTAATATACCCTTATTCGGGTCTCCGGTTTTCTTAGCAAAGAACTGCCACACCGCCGAGTATCGGGTTTTAACGCCAAAATCCCGCATGAGTGACTACTGCGCCCGCTGCCTCGCTGAGCCCCCCGTGCCGCTACTTTCTTGGACCTGCGAAGGGGTTTTTTACCCCTGCCGCTTGCTCCCAACCCCACACTGCTGCTATCCTGCGACTCACGGCCACACGACCCACTTGTGGGTGCGCCGCTGCCTGACGCGCAAGTGAGCCCTCTTTCTGCGATGATGAAACCCTTTCCTCACCCGGCTCCCAAATGCGGTCGGGTACATCATCATCTATTTTGTTTTCGTCATGCGTCCTCATCACCGGTTTGGTATGCAGAGGCTAGCCCTCCCCCAACTGACCTCCCTGCCACTCTCAACATCTTACTTTGCCCCTACGCAAGAAAAAGGGGGGTATTGGGCCCCATTTCTTCGCTGCCAAGTACTTGCTGACTGCCCTCCCCAAATTGTTCATTCTCGCTATATTGTGGCCGAACCCGACCACATAGTAATCTCTGGGTGAGGGGAAACCCGGGTGGGACAGAGGCGGGTTTTAGGACAGGGAGGGCCGGTGACCCCTCCCGGGAAAGCCAACTAAAGGGTTGTGTCTGACGTTCCCACCGACTCTTGGCTGGGGTTGTCGATGTCATTGGGAGAATTGGGTGACCTAGGGCAAACCATAAGAACCCCGGGGTTGCAAACACCACGGCCCCCTAATCCAAACAGTTTGGGCCCACAGGTGACCCCTGCTCACTCCCCCTTGCTGGCTGCGACCTGGGCCTGGAATGTTTTTTGCCCCTTTCCCCCACAGGTGAAGACCTGCCACCTCTGTTGACATATGTTTGTTCCAAATGTACAGACATGTTTGATGAAGATATCTGTTTTATGATAAAAAAACACACCCGTATTTGCGCCAAAAAGAAACCCCACTAAGAAAACTTGGGGAAACCCCCTTTGGGAAAAAATTGCGCTCCCCAAATGGGCAGGAAAAAAGATTGTATGTGCCGTTTAAAAACTGTGTTTTTTTTCTGAATATAAAAAAACAAAAAAAGGCTTAAAAAAAAACCTTCGGGAAAGAATTATGCTAAAAAATTTCTTCTGTGGCGGTGAAAAAAAAGTTTTTTTTACTGGGTACAAAAATGTAGAACAAAGCTTAATTTAACCCGGATGTAAATTGGCAAAAAAATTGAGGGGAACCCCCAAAATACCTTTGTAGGTGTTAAATTGGTGTTTTTCACAACACACAAAAAGAGATAAAAATTTTAATTAACCTTTGTTGGAATTATGCACAGGAAAAATGTATATATTTTTTCGTTGAAAATACGGTTTCTTGGGGTTGCACACCAGCAAAACAACGCTTAAATTAACCCCTGGGGTTTTAAATTTTCGCAAAGAATTGGCAACCACAAATTAGCTTTGTAGCATTTACAATTGCTGTTTTCTACGCCACAAACTGAGAAAAATTGTAATTAACCTTTCCTTTTTTTTTTGGTGAAAATTTTCTTTTGGGCTTTAAAAAAGGAAAAAAAATTTTTTTAAAAAAATATTTTGGGCGGTTTTTTTCCCCCCTAAAATTTTAAAACCCGGGTTTCCTTGGGGGTTAAAAAACCCCCCAAACCAGCAAAAAAAAACGCTTTAAATTAACCCCCCGGGTGTAAATTTTGGGAATAGAATTGAGCAGCCAAAAAATGAAGTGGTATTTGTATTGTAAAAACGCTGTTTTTTTAATGAATACAGCAGGAACTGGGTTAGATCCCCTTGGGGTATTGAATGTACCCAAAATCACCGGCCCTTTATTTGTACACCATCTAATAAGGGTTGGACCCCCCTTTTGCCCTTAGAACTGCCTCAATTTTGTGGCAAAAAAATTCAACAAGGTGGTTGCAAAAATGCCAATTGGTACCAAAGGGGCCAAAGAGTGCCAAAAAAAATTTTTCCCCCCACCATGACCCCACCACCCCCAGCCCTGAACCGTTTTATCAAGGCAGGATGGATCCATGCTTTCATGTTGTTGACGCCAAATTTTGACCCCTACCATCCGAATGGCAGCAGAAATCGAGATATTTAGCCGGAAGTTTTTTTTTAATTTTTCCCGTCCATTTTGATGGCTTTGGGGAAATTGGAGCCTCAGTTTTCCCCGTTTTTTAGCTGAAAGGAGTGGCCCCCGGTGTGGTCTTTGTGCTGTACCCATCTGCCCCCCAAAGTTCGCCGATGTGCGTTCAGAGATGTTTTTCTGTAAATTGGGGTTTTAAGGGTGGCTATTTAGTCACTGTTTCCCTTTTTATCAGCTCGAACCCGTCTTTTCCCATTCTCCTTTACCTTTTCATCAACAAGGAATTTTCCCCCCACAGGACGCCCGCTCACTGGATGTTTTTTCTTTTTTGGACCATTTTCCGTTAAACCTAGAGATGGTTGTGCTTGAAAATCCCAGGAGATCAGCATTTTTAAATTCTCAGCCACCCCTTTTGGCACCAAAAAACCTGCCACATTCAAGGCACTCAAATCACCTTTCTTCCCCAATACTGATGCCGGTTTGAAATGAGGAGATTGTCTTGACCATGTCTACATGCCTAAATGCACTGAGTTGCCGCCAGTGATTGGCGATTAGAAATTTAAATGTTAAGGCAGTTGGACAGGTGTCCCAATAAAATGGCCCCGGGGGTGTATATGCAGCTGCAGTGGACCACACTGGATTTTAGATCCAATCCCCAAAAAAAAACAGAAAAGAACATTAAGAAACAGTCTCGAGACAAAACTGAGACACCCCACAAAAACGCTATATAAAAATAAATTCTTCATAAAGCTATAGCCGCGGCGCCCTTCCCGATGAGCCAGTGAGAGGAGGGGGTGAGTCCCGGCGTCGCACCCAAATTATATAGTGCGGTACGTCACGAACCCCCGGGTCCTGTTGGCTTCATCTTCACATGTAAAGCAGGTATGCCCTTTTCCTCCCGATGCTTTGCCCATGTAGCGCCATGTCCGCAGGCCCTTTTATCAATCAAAAACACATTCGTTCACCCGAATTTCCCAAAATTCAACTTCGTTCCAAAAACCCAAGTTTTCCCCGAAAAATTTTAAAAAGAATTCCACTTCGTTAGAATCGATTCGCCCATTTTTAATCATAATTTTTTAATTTTTCAATTAAAATTTGTTATATCCGGGAAATCTCCGGACTGTAAACCTCCTTTGTGGGTCAAAGCTAGTAACCTGTGTTGTCCCTAGGATTCGGGAAATTAGCCCTGGATTATCGAATTAACTTTTTTTTTTCCCAGAAATTTTTAGCACACCCGCGACCCAAATTAGTGGATGCCAGGGCACTGACAAGACGAAGTGAAATTATTTATTTTAAAATTTAAGGGTCTTAAGTTTGTCCCCCCCGGAAGGTTTCAGTCAGATTTACTGATGGTTTTCGGATTTTTAAAGCCACTGTAAACCGACTGTCAACCTTTTACTTAAGTTAATAGAAAAAATCCGTGCAACGTCCCCACGCCCTTTTTTCCCCCTGACAGTTTTTTACACCACCGGGGATTCCGAAAAAACTTGAAACATGTTCAAATTTTTCCACCCGTTTTCGGAGGAACATGACATTGGTGCGATAGGGAATCCACAAACCATGGACAAAAAACGTCCCTCTGCGTGGCAAAAAAGACCAAATTTGTATTCTGCAGGATGATACAATTACGGCAATACCAAATATGGGTTTTAATTATGTTTTAGTACTGTAAAAAAAACTTTTTTGTACTTGTGGGCTAAGGTGTACTTTTTATTGGTATATTTTTGGGATAGATGCAACTTATTGATAACATTTCATTCCAAATTTTACAGGACGTGAAATGACAAAAAAAACCCTGCAATTTTGACGTTTGTAATTTTTTTTCATCTACGGTGGGGAGTGTATGGAATAAATGTTATATCTGAATAGAACGGACTGTTACAGCTGTGGCAATACCAACTATGTGTAACTTTTTTTTGTTTTTTTTTACTTTTAAAATGAAAAAAGGAGGTATGATTTGAACTTTTAAATTTTTTTATACTTTTATTTTTAAATATTTTTTTACTTTGACTTTCAATCCCCCAGGGTACTTGACCACTAGGTGACACAATTGTCACTACACCCTTTTGTATTGTATAAACAATGTAGAAGGATGTTTAAAGATGGCAGTTTTAAGAATTCCTGCCTGGGGCAGGAAGTGATAAAGCGGGAGACATAGCGGCGATGGAAGCCTTCAGAAGGCCTCCAGCCACCGTGTTAACTAATCAGAACCTTGCGATCTCGCCAACACCATTTCTCATCCATTCAGATTCCGCAGCCACAATCGCCGCGGCGTTGAAAGGTTTAAGCAGCAAGGAAGGGAGCTAGCTAACATAATTAGCAGATGACACTAGCCTTCTATGTAGCACGAATACTGAATAATCCCGCTACATAGAACCTTAAAGGCACAATGACGTAAATTTCCGTCATGTGTCGTTAAGGAGTTAACTTCTTCCTACTGTAGGGATTTGCATTTACACATTGTTTGTTTTTCCTCCCTGCCTTCCACAATTGCCTTCCTCCAAGTGACCGTACCATATAATGTTCTGGGAAACCCCAAAGGTTTTAGTATTTAAAAAACAATTTGTAAAAATTTTAAGCGTTTTCTATTTTTTATATTAGCATTGTTGCACCATTTTCTGCAACCAACAACCTTATTTTTAAGTTTATGGACCTGAGTGAAAGTTCCTTTTTTGGAGGCTATGGTGTAGCTTTTATCATTACCATTTTAGAATACATATCATTTTTTTTATCACTTTTTATTCCACTTTTTGAGGACACAAGGTGGGCATAAAGATAAAATTTTGGCGTTGTTTTGTTTTCTATGGTGTTCAGCTAATGGGATAAATAATGTCTTATTTTAATAGATCAGACTTTAACAAATGTGGCAATAGCCATTTTTTAAAAAAAAAATTTCTATTTAATTTGTAAAATGGCAAAAGTTTAGGTGTTTTAAAATTGTAATATTTTTTATATTTTTAAAACTATATTTTTTTACTTGTACTTTTACTCTCCCTAGGGTACTTGACCATTCGGAGGCTTGGTCATTTATACACTGTTATGCAATAGTAACATCCTGCAGAACAGTGTACAATAATGAATTTCCACTTATACCTTGCCTATGGTAGGGTGTAATAGGAGTAGTAAGACTAGGTCCCCATCTGACATAACAACCAGTTGGGGTCCCATGATCTCCTCAGGAAGGGATGATCAGTCAGCAGAACAATGTGCAACACCATTGCTTAATCCCTTACATACCATGGTCAATGTGAATGTGGCATCTCAGGGGTTAAGAGGTTAGGGACCGAGCTATTTCCAGTCTAGTCCCAGCTGCTAGCAGCAAGTCCTGGTTGATGTTAATACAGTATATGGAGAATGTTGAAAAGGGGTTAATGGGGATTCATCCTATAACCCTTCTGATAAAAAGATCTAGTCAGTTGGGTCCTATATTTCTGTGTTAAGCAAGGCACAGGGACAGTTTAATAATCTCTCCAGTTTGAGGGCTATGCATAAAGCAGCCTACATCTATGCTTTCATTAGTGACTTAATACAATCTGGGGGAGGGGGTATTTGCATTTTTAAGTTTGTCAGAGGAGTGCTTCCAATAAATTACATTTAAATGCAAAATGGATAAAAAACCTTTAAACTTGCCAGAATTTAGATATATCCTACATATTCATATATTATTATGGGAATATTATATTCTGCTTAATTCACAACCATTTGACAGCAACTCCCAAGACAACATCACAATTTTGTATGTAGGACTAATTGTATACTGAAAAGTGCAAAGCGGAAAGTGCTGATATGACGGACAGGCCCAAGCCAAAGCAACAGCCTGATAGACAGGAACAAGCCAACACATCAACGTGATGATCAGAACCAAGCCAACTTAGCAGTCTACTCCAGAGATCTAGCAGACAGAGCAGTGTTAATGACAGAAGCATAGGATGGAGACATCTAAGACATCCTAAGTTCAGCAATTCGAATGACGGGGCCGCTGTCTGATGGAGAGAACAAACAATCAGAGTAGGCACGCCGGTATTATGGGAAATACAAAAAAAGTCAATTTAGACTTTTGTGCGGGTAGAATAATATTTAACTGACCGCACTACAGCCAAATTGTGATGATAGCTCATTCTTTAAAGAGTCCCTGTAGACTTGGAGGATGTACATTGTGTTGTGCATTAAACACATCTTCAACTGATTTATTGGATTACTGTGAGCTTGGAAATGTGACTTGTGTCTGAGTTTCTGTAAGACCGAAGAAATATTATAGGTTGAAATAAAATAAGATAACCTTGCGTCACCTGATCTAAAACAATAATCTCCAATTACTTTTGTGGTTGACTTCATTTTTGTTTAGAGTCAGAATTTCCATGTAAGCGCTGTCCAAATCTTTGAGGAGGAACCAATATCCAGTAATGTCATGCAATTAACTGTAGGACCATCTATTACAAGCTTAAAAAGATCACACCTAGTCCTCAGGCCATTGTTTGGCAACACTACACTATATAATGCAATAACCAAGAATACATTATTTTGGCTTTATATGTTATATGAAATATAACTATTTTTAAAAAAAGAACAAAATGGGAAAAGGAGAGAAAAACAACGGACATGGAGGGTTGTAAGTGTCACTGCAAATTGACAGGGTCCATCGAGCGCTGTTGGTGCCTTTGTATAATGGATCAGGGATGGTTTTGTCCACTATTAATGAAAGCCCCAATACAAATGTAAAAGGAACCTCACATATAAACATACAGCAAGGGTAATAGTATGACTTAAAATAATACAGAATACTATAGAATGATAATTATATGATATTACTTAAAGCCATACTTGATGGAAAATTCAAAAAATCCTTTTACTTAGATTATTGGAACAACAGATCGATATAGGCTGAAAGTTAGTTCTGATCTGAAAGACCCAGAGCTCATATGGTTGCACCATAATAAACCAGTTCTTTGAGCAAGAAACTGTGATGTCATTCTTGGGAGACTGAGATGTTTATCCTTTCTGTATAATAGTGTGATACTGTATTTGAGCATTGTATGAGTATTTGGATAGCATGCTGCTCTACTACACTTAGGGGGACATGTATGCGCCAGTTTTCTGGCATGTTTTGAGCCAAAAAACCTGTTGTATCCCTATCTGACAGATTTGTGAACAGTTGCATGCCAAAGCCTGGCGCATGCTGCAACAGAATCACAGCTTCCATTTGCCTCTGAACTCCTTGAACAGTACGTCTATCTTCAACTGTCCTCCCATCTGTCCTCCAACTCTCTTCTTGACCCACTGTAATCTGGTTTCCGATCGGATCACTCTACTGAAAGTGCCCTAACCAAAGTCAACAACCACCTTGTAACTGCTAAAGCCTCACATCTCTACTCTGTCCTTTTCCTCTCAGACGTTTCCTCTGCCCTAGACACTGTCAACCATTCCCTTGGTCCTTTCTGGATCTCCTCATACATCTCTGATCGGACATTCAGCGTCTCTCACTCTCGCACCTCCTCCTCCTCTCGCCCTCTCTCTGTTGTTGTCTCCCAGGGATCAGTTCTGGGTCCCCTACTCTTCTCTATCTACACTCTTGTTCTGGGTCAGCTTTACATCTCTGGCCCAGACATTAAAGGGGTTTTATCGTTACATAGATCATGTCTCAGATTATGGGGACAGTAAAAATAAGCACTTTTGTAATTGGGTTGCATTACCTCAGTCACTTGGTTTAGCAGATATGAGCTTTTCTGTAAATCTGTGTTCTATTTCTGCTGTTGCTGGTCAGAACGCCCCCTGGACGTTTCCCGCCCCTAGACACGCCCCCTGCACCGTGATTGGCTGGCTGACATTTCATTCAGCCTGTTGGGATGCGCCCCTAGACAGGAACGCCCGACCACGCCCCCTCCCACTGTGATTGGCTGCCTGCACACTCTGTGCTTACTCCCCTCTGAGCTGTTAAAATCGATAATGAAACCAAGGTCTGTTGGCTCTATACACATCTCCCAGCTCAAGTGTGAATGATCTGGGCAGTGACTAACTGTTTAAAGGGCCAGTCCAGTCCTTAAGCTGCTACTTTGAAAAGAGGGCGTTCTGTTCCTCAGATCTAATGCAAGCGCCAACCTCCTTATGACGTCATCATCTGTAGTGTATAACATAAGGATTCAACACAGTGTGTGTACAAGCTGTAGGTGTAGTGTAATACTTAGCTGATCCGTTCTGCAAGAGAGAGGTTAGGAGTTCAAGCCCCATTGGTAGTTTTTTTTTTATTTTCTTTTATAAATTGTACACATATGAAAATTATATGAAATATTTTGTTGACCTTAAAAATTATTTATATCACATTCAAAGTCCTCTAAATGTGTCCCATCCTCGCAGTAGTCACCCCAGCATTCCAACTTTGTGAAAAATGCATATACTCGGGGGGATGAGACTGTTGGGGAGCTATGTATGGGTAAAAATTATCATTATAGAGATTGAATATTATTTTAGGTCTTTACTTAGGTGTAAAATTTTGGAGGGGGGGGGGGATACTCTGTGGGGACTAGAATCAACCCCTTCCCTTTTTTAAAGCCAAACCCTTTCCCCGCTAAAATATCAGCCCAAGTTAGTTATAGGTTGAACGGGGTCTCCTTCAAAGTGATTGTTCCCCCCCATTGTTTCACTAACATGTCATGAAGCCAGCAGAGATGTTCTTGAATGAATTTGCCTTGTATTGAGTAAGATCTTTGCCGTTGTCAGTCCCCCAATTTGGGTGAACACCACTAGAAAAGAGTAAAAGCTGCTGGCTTTTCAGTGAAATTTTGGGTTGAAAAAATAAGTATAAAACAGGTGTTGCGGGAGCTTGTGGAGCTGAAGCTGCAGAATAAGCTGAGGAGGTACAGGCTTTTTTTCCCAGCAACCTTCTGCACCCCCTGCTTCATAAAAAATGATGATGTCACAGGTCTTCAGAGGGGAGAAAAGCCCTTGGGAGGAGAGACACGCCTGCTGAGGGAAGAACAGCTCTGGATTTCAAACTAAATTGAGGAATTAGCTGAAGAGCCGAACTTTTAAACGATAAAAAAACCCCTTTTAAAACTCTCTGCTTCCCGGACCCACACTGTCTATCATCCATTCCTCCTTCTTCTCCCCCCGTTTCCCAAAAACTTAACTAGGAAAACTGAATTATCATCTTTTCACCATTACCCCTCCCTCCCCCTGATCTCCCCATACAGTAAACGGTCCATCTCTTCCGGTCCCACAGCCCGCTGCTTGGGATAACCTTTGTTTCACTTTTCCTTCAAACCCAAAAACAACAAAGTCTTTACCTCTCCCTGCTGCCTCACCGGAAAAATTTTTCACAAATCCGTCTTCCCTTAACCCTTATATACAAAATGCTGGTCCATGTCCTTGTGCCCCCACCTAGACTTGCTCCCCGTCTAGCACTTTCCTCCCTTTCAAACCCATCCCAACTTTGCTTCCCTTTATCCCCTCTTTTCTCATACTCCTCTGCCTTCCCTCAGCTTTCCCCTTTCACTGGTTCCCTTCCCAAAGCAAATTAATTTTCATTTAAAAACCATGACCTAAAAGTTTCCATAACCTCTCCCCCCCTATTTCCTGCCTTACTCTCGATATCCCCCTCACACAATCCCCTCACAGGACCTTCTTCTCTTGCCTCTCTTGTCAGTTTCCTCACAAAACCCATCTCCGAGATTTCTCTTGGTTTTCCCCCCAAACACTCTGGAACTGATTCCCCCCAAACATCAGATTTTTCCATTTTCCCAGTTTAAAAAAGCAACCTGAAAACCCATTTTTCGGGATTGCCTATAACCTACAAAAACCCCCCGCTCCCACTACCCCCACAGCATGTTGACCCTCCCCCTTATGTCTCTTTCCCCTTCCTTGAGTTGTAAGTCCTCCGGGGGGCGTCCTCTGTACCAGTTGTTAGTCATCTATTGCACTTGTTTGACTAATGTATGTAACCCCTTGAATGTACAGCACAGTGGAATCAATGGCGCTCTAAAAGTACTGTAAATAATAATAATAATAATAATAATTTAACTGAGGAGTATAAATGCTAATGCTTTATAGTAGTGTTTGGATGTGTTATATTTATTAGCTGCTGTATTGATTTACAGTACTGTGCATAAGTTTTATGTGTGGAAAAAAAATGTGGTATCAAACATCTACCCCTCAAAAGGGGCATTTTGATTTGGGCCAAAAATTTTTTCTTAGCAGGACACCCACACAAAAAATTTAACAAAGTCATTTAAAGTATCTTCGGTGGAAACAAGGAGTCCTGGTTGTGATTACTTGGCTTTTACAGAGCCCTGAAGTTATCATCATCTAGTCTGTCTGGGATTACATGAAGAGGCAAAAGGATTTGAGCAAGCCTACATCAACAGAAGATCTGTGGTTAGTTCTCTAAGATGTTTGGAACAACCTTTTGTAGTCCCCCTCAAAACTGCGTAAAGGGTTTTCCAGAAAAAATTATGCCCTTTTTGAAGGAAAATGGTGGTCACACCAAATACTGATGACTTTACTTAAATTTCTTTTAGCATTTTGCTAATTAGTAAAAATCAACTATTAACATTTCTATTTTGAAAGCGTTCTTACTTTGCTGGATTTTTTCCAAACCTTGATAAAACTTTTCCACAGTGCTGCATATGCAACCAAACCAAGTTCTGCTCTGCACTGAGGGGCAAAACCCCAAAACAGCTGTACAGTATGCAGATGAGTTTAGCTTTCTTGGCTAACATCCCTTTTGCTTTCCAAAGACTCACTGAGCCAGAAGCAAATTGAGGATTTTGTAACATCCAATAGAGGGGCCTTGGGTTTAAACTTTTTCCCGAATGCCTTTGACAAACTAATTCATAAAATAGCATTCCAAAACTTAGTCTAGGGTAAATGGGAAGGTTGTGTTTTGT
This sequence comes from Phyllomedusa bahiana, assembly GCA_025379985.1. Lineage (NCBI taxonomy): Eukaryota > Metazoa > Chordata > Amphibia > Anura > Hylidae > Phyllomedusa > Phyllomedusa bahiana. The sequence continues at coordinate 90,654 of JAODAL010005719.1, read as the reverse complement.
CTGATATACAACCGTTTTTCGGCTTTTTCTTCCTATTTTGTATCCTATGAGCCAAACAAATACGGCAGTTAGACTGTACAAGCAAAATTCAGCAGTAACTTTTCTACTTGCAGTTTATTCAACTTGTTACTGTAATGAAAGAATAATCACAAGTAGTTTCATGCATTTGATGAAAGCCCTGAGGTACACATAGTCTTGGATCCTTCAGTCATGCTGTCACACATTGAGCTCTCATCCCCTCTCGTAAAATATATGCTTCATATTCATATCCGTCACATGAAAAATTTAACATGTTATGTACGCGATAAGTTCCGAAGATATGTTTCTAAGAGCAATGATAAAAGCTTCAGGGTTTTTAATTAGAATTAGCAATGAGGTCTATGGATGATGGGAAAATAGAGATGAGTGTTCATTAGAGGAGATTTATTTGCCCATTAGACAATTGTCGTTTTCAGCAATGGTTGTATCATTTTCTGTACTGTATGTAATGATGTGAATCTAACACCAAAATGCTGCGCATAGCAGTAAGATGTTATGCCTCTTAGCAGGGCCGTTCTGCCAACTTTTAATGTCACAGATGGATTTTCTAAAATCCCACTTACAAGTCTCCCTCTGTACTCTTTCCAGTGTCCAGATTCTGTAATAACTCATAATAATTTGTCATATGGGAGGGATAGATTTGATACTGACATTGGCATTATTTGCATGGACCTCGCCATGTATTAATAAAGTATCGTACCACATTACAGAACTGCAGTAGCATAATTAAACTATATTAAAATTCATTCCATTAAGCACCCAATGTTCTGGAATTGTTAATAATCTGAAATTCTCCAAAAATCGCTTAATTGTCTCAGTAGTGTGTTGATCAAATTGGCGGCTTCAGAATCTTTCAACTACAAGAATGCATTTTAGAAGTGTGTGAAAAAATTCACCTACATTATTATTTGCTATGGAATCTAGTATCTGAATGGTTATCTAGTTAACAACACAGTAATCTAGAAATCTGCCAAGCACAGCATACTATAGATGCTATATTAAAGGGAATTTATCAGTTGGTTTATCAGTTTTGGTTTCTTGGTCTCAGTAATGTGTGTTTTAATGTCAAATACTATGGCATTTATGTGTAGAACACCCCATAAAACTTACTGAAGTAGGGGAGAGAACATACAAGTGTGAACATACACAAAGGATTTCTCACTACAAAAATTAGATTTCAGCAGGAAAGACTTTTTCTGAATACATTGGTCAATAGATTTTACTTTAGTCATGAAATAAGAGATATTTTATGGGCTCTAAGTACACACAGGTTTATATAGCTATCTATTTAACCAGAAACACAACCGCAAAGCCATATTTACAGCTCAATGGCTGGACTAAAGACTGAACCCAGTAGGAGGCAACACAAGCCCCTGTGCTGCTTGGGAAAGATATAACAGGTGCAGATAACTAATGTGCAAAAGCTCACACACCCCTCCACTAGGGGAACAACTGAATGATAAAAAAAACTGCAATTTATATAAGTACCAGTTCACACCAGTATGCAAAAAAGCCACAGTATGATACATGGGGAGACTGCACAAATGCAGAAAAACCGATAAGACAACCACTCACATGCCTTCTATGTATGAGAGGGTGGATGCTATTATTATAATTGCATTTAGATAAGGCGATACAAAGGGGCCATTTATACAGATACGTGTGGTGCACCATGCTGGCTTACAATCTATGATGCCTCTATTTGATTGGGCGGGCTGCCCTGGACGTTTTCGGTGTTCAACACAAAATACGGACACCCTCTGCTCCACAGTATTTAGGTAAAAAATATCAAATACGAGGTATTAGTTGATACAGTGGTCACTATACACAAGCCCGCAAATCATGTCAAGATTCCTCGTTTCTTTCCCAAGTAGCACAAGGGCTTGTGTTGCCTCCTACGAGGTTCGGTCTTTAGTTCAGCCATTGAGCTGTAAGTATGGGCTTGCAGTTGCGTTTTTGAGTAAATAATGTCCCAATTTTCTGTGATTTTTCTCCCTATCTTACCAGACCTTAACTCTGTTATCTGATTAGCTGAGTATGCTGAGAGCAGGAAGTGAAGTCACCCCATGGACTGACTGAGCTCTGGGGCAAACTAATTATGTCTAACAAGATTAGCCTCTGTTTACAAACAAGCCATTGTTTTCATTCCTCACAGCACAGGTACATTGTGTTTAATGAAGATGAACATCTCCTGCACTTATCAGTATAACATCATCTAGAAACTGACTATGCTAATCACTGCTATAGAACTACCCACAGCCTGAGGAGACATAGTCCGCGTAAATTGCTTGTGACTCAGTGAAAAATCTATTGAAAAAAACCCTTTAATGGAAGCTGTCAGTATATGCTGCCCGAAAAAGGGCAGCATAAAATAGTTGGAAGTTTCCGTGTCTCAATAATATATGTTTTACTGTAAATGTTACGGCATTTGGAAGTGAAACACTCCGTAAAACTGACAATGTGTGGCTTGTCCCTTCCCCCTCAAAGGGGGTTTGCCATAAAAATATTGATGGCGTATCACTCTGATATGCCATAAATGACTAATAGGTGTGGGTCCTGCACCTGTCATGAGAACAGATATCCAAAAGTTTCCTTGCAGAATTGAGAAGTTGCCGTGCATGTGGGTTACTCTCCATTCATTTCATTTGGAGTTCAGAGTACAGCCGAATGGGTCTTTACTCCGATTGAAATGAACGACGAGTTCTGTACTTGTGCAGCCACCTCTCTGTTCTGTAAGGAGACTCTCGGGGCCGTTCTCAAGATAAGTTCAGGTTCCAGAGGTTAGACATCCACCCATTAGACATTTATGGCATATCTTATAGATATGCCATAAATGTCTTTGATGGAAAAACCCTTTAAATCTATCACCTGCACAGAGTTTATATTTTTAGGAACTCACATACACATATAATTGGATATATCCTTTGTAAAAGGGAAGTAATTAAATAATCACTATTATTATTTCTATTGTATACTCACGTTGCATAAATTTAAAAATGTCAGGGACTGCCTCATTCAGCTGAGTAGGGCATACAAAAAAATCTACGGTGGGAGAAATTTCTGTAACATCTTTGCTGTGTGTAACTATAGACTTACTGTTTCTACCATAATAGGGGTATGGCCAATGGATCCACTAACCAGATTTATGCAGGACTCATCATTGAAAAGGGGGAGGGTTCTACAATGAAAACTATTTAACAAGAGCATTATACACTCACCGGCCACTTTATTAGGTACACCTGTCCAACTGCACGTTAACACTTAATTTCTAATCAGCCAATCACATGGCGGCAACTCAGTGCATTTAGGCATGTAGACAGGGTCAAGACAATCTCCTGCAGTTCAAACCGAGCATCAGTATGGGGAAGAAAGGTGATTTGAGTGCCTTTGAACGTGGCATGGTTGTTGGTGCCAGAAGGGCTGGTCTGAGTATTTCAGAAACTGCTGATCTCCCGGGATTTTCACGCACAACCATCTCTAGGGTTTTTCAGAGAATGGTCCGAAAAAGAAAAAAAAAATCCAGTGAGCGGCAGTCCTGGGGGGGCGGAAATGCCTTGTTGATACCAGAGGTCAAAGGAGAATGGGCAGACTGGTTCGAGCTGATAGAAAGGCAACAGTGACTCAAATAGCCACCCGTTACAACCAAGGTAGGCAGAAGAGCATCTCTGAACGCACAGTACGGCGAACTTTGAGGCAGATGGGCTACAGCAGCAGAAGACCCCACCGGGTGCCACTCCTTTCAGCTAAGAACAGGAAACTGAGGCTCCAATTTGCCCAAGCTCATCGAAATTGGACAGTAGAAGATTGGAAAAACGTTGCCTGGTCTGATGAGTCTCGATTTCTGCTGCGACATTCGGCTGGTAGGGTTTAGAATTTGGGGATCAACAACATGAAAGCATGGATCCATCTGCCTTGTATCAACGGTTCAGGTGGTGGTGGTGGTGTCATGGTGTGGGGAATATTTTTTGGCACTCTTTGGGCCCCTTTGGTACCAATTGATATCGTTGCAACACCTTGTTGAATCTATGCCATGAAGAATTGAGGCAGTTCTGAAGGCAAAAGGGGGTCCAACCCGTTACTAGCATGGTGTACCTAATAAAGTGGCCGGTGAGTGTATTTACATCTGCATTACTGGTTGTTCATATTGAAGATGATTCCTAGCTGTCTGTGCCCCTGCCATATCTGTATTTTCACCTCTACCCCCTGCGAGAACTGACAACAGGGAAAACTACGTCCTATAATATTGCGGCTGTAAAATTGGTTCCGTCTGTTCATGCAGGTGGCTCAATACCCAGTCGTAGAACATAAAAGTATATGTGAGGTTAGATAGCAGAAAAGACCCTGTCTAGTCTGTTAAGTAGAGTCTCAGGGAATTTAACCCCTGTACAGCTATATAGAGTTCACTGCTGCATATTCCCAGGTTGCATCTGCAAGGTAGCACCTGGCTTGTGGAGCTAACAAGTGACAGAGGTCATACTGTGAAGTCAGAAAATAAATCCAGGTCAAAACAAGATCTAAAATCCAAACTTGGGAAAGCTAGGTCAATAGCATGAGAGCAGAATCAGACAGTGGGTTTGGCAGAGAAGGGTCAAGCAGCCCAAGATGCAAACCAGAGAGTCAAGCAAGGATCTAGAAGAGTAGTACTAGGTAAAACACAATAACATAATCCAAAAAGTACAACATAACTATAACAATAACTATTATCACACACAATACAGAGCCAAACTTATAGATTGATCTTCTGTTTAAGCCTCTGCAATGATTAATTAGCCAGACCTACAGATTGCCTAAGTACACTACTGCTATGGCTATACGGTTTATGGTAAACTATGTACACCTGCTACCGGGCCCTTTAACCAACATGATGGCAACAAGGAGCAGCAAAAACATGGGCAGGCGGGAACATTACATAGCTGCAATTAAAATAGTTAGAACTAGGGATGCCTCTAATTAAGCAATGGTTCTCTAGTGAAATATTCTGGAGAACCTCTTTAGGGATATTTTAAGTACATTGATGTCCACACCTTAGCTTCATCAGAACTAGACATTTTAAAATGCAAAGAGTTATTAGTATGGACGTCAGGCAGATTGGGGACCAAAATGTGTAGGTTTCTACCCTGAAAAAGTGAATCCCACTATAAAACATAACTTTTATTAATATTAATAAAAAGAAGAAAAAAATTCCCCCTATACAGCCCTGGGTACTATCACCCTATCTTCATCCTTGCCTCCTTCTGTGTTCATGGATTAATATCATGCTCCCTTCATTATCACTGGTGCCGTGAGCATACTCAATATATACATAGCCATGGCTCTCTGGCACCTTCATTGTTGTTAGTGGTGAGCAATCTCTATCTCTGTTTATCACTTGTTATTTGATTACTGATATATTATTATTTTTGTTGGTGTTTTTTTTTGTTACCAGTATTTAAAGGAGTTGTCTCTCTACATTGATTCATCTTACCTCAGCCCTGTTTTCTTGGTTTCATTTTGAATTCAGGGGTGTGTTTACTGGCTTCTATTAGGCTGCGGTAGAAGCCAGGTCTGTAGCTATAGCAACCAGTGCTGGCAGCCTATCATAAGAGACTAAACAGGTCTGTAGCTATAGCTACCTGAGGAGCTGATGCAGCCCATACAAGTGGGGATATCTTGGAATAGGTGGGATACTGTTAATAAACATATACTGCAAAGTGACTTGTTTTTGCAAGATCTTTAACATAAAAAGCAATCCTTGTAGTGAGACAACCCCTTTAAGGTCCATTATAAGATTTCCCTGATGAACCCAATGTATGTTTGGGGGAAACGCGTTGGGGTTAAATTGCATGCAATTTCTCTTAAAAGTTAACTTTTTATGATACTGGTATTTTTTACAGCTTGATTTTTAATTATCACTTTGGAGCTAAATTGTGTGGTACTTATTATTATATTGTTATTTTTGGTAGCTTTATCTTTCTATTATCATTTTGTTTGTATTTTCTTTATTCAGTGCTATTTACACTGGGTCTTGTGTTGCTTTTTTTTCTTTCAGGGATTTCTAGGGCGGGACAGGAGTTTCGAGGTTCAGGGTTGCCCTTTTTGGGGCGATTACCCTGTGTTAGGTATGGTCATAGTACCCAGGGCTTTCTAGGAAGAATTTTTTTATTTTTTTATTAATATAAGTTACGTTTTATTGTGGGTATCACTTTTTCAGTCTGTGAATTCTTTAGATTTGTGTCAAATCCCATTGTGTGTCATGTTTACAATCCATTCATTATTTTGGCTGTGAGGTTTAGGTTTCTACCCTCCATCGGTCAGTCGCATTTTACATTGACATCATTCTGTTACTTGTTTTCATAAATCTTTAAACCGATCCGGACTTGCTACATCTTGTCAGTTTCCCATTTAACTGTAAAGAGGTAATGGAAATGAAAAACAATTCATAGTTAAGTCCTTAATTGATTAATCAGAGATGCTGTCAAAGAAATGGAATAGACGGACAGTGTAAAACACTTGTGATGGCCTAGTGATGCTCTCATTAGCATCAATTGTATTACCCCCCCACTCCTTTTTATCATACCAATGGAGTGGTATTTTTTTCCTAACAATTCAGCTATTGCCAAATGAATACCCAAATAGCACAGCCATAAAGAACATATGTTGCTAAATTACACTGTTTCTTAGTGATCATCAATTACCAGACTGAGGCAGTTAAAAGAAAAAAAAAGCTTGCAAATTAACGTCTACTTGTAATCTAGATAATAGATCCTTCCCTTGTTGTGCTATTGTGGAGTGAAGTTTGGAACTGTATCAGAAGATGTTTTTTCTCTTCCTCTATACATTACTCCTTATCCGGGAAGATTAACTTCCATAGAGCATCTGTGTCTGAATGCTTTTATAATATCTGCAGCTGGGATTGTTGACTTCTGGATGATACCATGAAAGGAACCGGCGCGTTTAAAACCAGTAAAGACAAATCAAAACACTAAAAATATGTAGTTAAAGGTTTGCTGTTGTCTTCTATTCATATATACAGCAGGGGAGCCACAGAGGCTGCACACTTGTATGGATAAAAATGTAATTACATACATAGCCCTTAAGACTTCTAAAGCGGGATTTTAAATCAGAATGGAAGAATATCTTCAAAAACACCTTTCAGAAAAGTTGCAATCTCATACTAAGCATGAGTTCCGGTCAAAGGTGATATTACAGTGAAGGAAATAATTATTTAATCCCTTGCTGATTGTGTACATTTGCCCACTGACAAAGACATGAACTGTCTATAGTTTTAAGGGTAGGTTAATTTTAACATTGAGATATAGAATATCCAAAATAAAATCCAGAAAATCAGATTGTATAAATTATATACATTTATTTGAATTTTTCAGTGAGAAATAAGTATTTGATCCCTCTGGCAAACAAGACTTAATACTTGGTGGCAAAACCCTTGTTGGCAAGCACAGCAGTCAGACGTTTTTTGTAGCTGATGATGTGGTTTGCGCACATGTCAGGAGGAATTTTGGTCCACTCCTCTTTGCAGATCATCTCTACATCATTAAGATTTTGAGGCTGTCGTTTGGCAACCTGGAGCTTCAACTCTCTCCATAAGTTTTCTATGGGATTAAGGTCTGGAGACTGGCTAGGTCATTCAATGACCTTAATGTGCTTCTTTTTGAGCCTTGGTTGTATGTTTTGATTCATTGTCTTGCTGGAAGACCCAGCCACGACCCATTTTTAATGTCCTGGATGAGGGAAGGAGGTTATCACTCAGGATTTTATAGTACATGGCTCCATCCATTCCATTGATGCGGTGAAGTAGTCCTGTGCCTTTAGCAGAGAAACACCCCCAAAACATAATGTTTCCACCTCCATGCTTGACAGTGTGGACGGTGTTCTTTGGGTCATAGGCAGCATTTCTCTTCCTCCAAACACGGCGAGTTGAGTTAATGCCAAAGAGCTCAATTTTTGTCTCATCTGACCACAACACCTTCTGCCATTCACTCACAGAATCATCCAGGTGTTCATTGGCAAACTTTAGACAGGCCTGCATATGTGCCTTCTCGAGCAGGAGGACCTTGCAGGCACTGCAGGATTTTAAACCATTACGGCGTGATGTGTTACCAATGGTTTTCTTGGTGACTATGGTCCCAGCTGCCTTGAGATCATTAACAAGTTCCCCCATGTAGTTTTAGGCTGATCTCTCAAATTCTACATGATCACGGATACCCCCCGAGGTGAGATTTTGCATGGTGCCCCAGATCGATGTTGATTAACAGTCATTTTGTATTTTTTCCATTTTCTTACTATTTCACCAACAGTTGTCTCCTTCTCACCCAGCTTCTTACTTATGTTTTTGTAGCCCATTCCAGCTTTGTGCAGGTCTATGATCTTGTCCCTGACATCCTTAGAAAGCTCTTTGGTCTTGCCCATGTTGTAGAGGTTACAGTCTGACTGATTAATTGAGTCTGTAGACAGGAGTCTTTTATAAAGATGACTATTTAAGACAGCTGTTTTTAACGCAGGTAACAAGTTGATTAGGAGCATCTAACTGGTCTGTAGAAGCCGGAACTCTTAATGGTTGGTAGGGGATCAATACTTATTTCTCTCAGCAAAATGCAAATACATTTTTTTATCATTTATACAATGTGATTTTCTGGATTTTATTTTGGATATTCTATCCCTCAATGTTAAAATTAACCTACCCTTAAAATTATAGACTGTTCTTGTCTTTGTCAGTGGGCAAACTTACACAATCAGCAAGGGATCAAATAATTATTTCCTTCACTGTATTAATTCTATATGTTTATTTTAGATTTACTTCATTACAATAAAGATTGTATTTTTACTTTAGCATACTATTTTTCCTTTTAGTGTATTTTTTATTAATGTAATTTGTCAAACGCATATTGAATTTGAATGTATTCACCTATTGATACTCCCCAGTATGATTTTATTATAAACAATGTGATTTTGTTAATGGTTGACAGTTCTGATCTGAAAATTAACAGAGCTTTATGGTTTTCATAATAAAAAAAAACATTTTGAGCAAAAAACCTAGTTTCATCATCCTTCAACTTTGGGTGAGACGGTTTGCAAAAGAACATTTCCTATCAATAATTACTATATGAACTTTACATACATGATACATTTCCTATAAAGGAACTTCTGCTTTGGACATTCAGGGCAACATGCATGAAATTCGGCGTCTGAATGCCAAATTTCAGGCGCATAATAAAGGCATAGAATGCGCCTGATTTATGAACCTGCTCTACAGCAGATCATAAATCTGGCACATTCTAGCGCTAGGGTGACATTTCTGGCTCAGGTATACCACTTTGAAAGTGAAAGCTGTTCCAGCTGTAATGTGCCTAGAAATGCCGTAGCTAAGATATAAATATGTAGCTTCGCTACGGTTCTTGGGCGCCGCGCCTCCCGCACACCCCTGAGATCGGTTGCATTACAAAGCGCCGCAGGTGCTATGTAATGCGCCCGGGAGTGGCATGCGGGAGATTTAAAAATGTATGAATGGGGCTGCGCCTGATATCAGGCTGAAAAGACGTCAGATATCTGACGCAGCCCCATTCATACATGTCACCCTCAATGTTCGTATTTCTGAATGTAGTAAAGGGTGGTTCCCATCAAAGCAGAGAGCTTCCTTAGAAATTGACCCTCCTTATTGAAGACCTATCTTGCCCATGCGTCACAAGCACATTATTCTTTTTTAAAGAAGAAATGTAATCTCTCTTGATACATATTTTTTAGTAAATCCTTCTTTTCCCCATAAAATAACAATTCTGGAGATTCTTCCTCTGTTATTCCTTCTAGTAATGTATTTCTGAATCAGTCAGCTGGGTGTTACCAACTGGGGAGGCTGTCCTGCACAGTCTGACATTGTCCAATCAGTGTTGACAGTTTCAGTGTGTGTGCATGGACACACCCCTTTAACCACTGATTGGACAATGTTAGACTGTGAGGTGCACATCCCTGTTTGGTAACATTCACCTGTCATCTGGTAATAAATTTATAGAAGAAATAAGAGAAAACCAGCACAACACAGAATTCTAAGAGAAGATACTACACAGTTGTTATTCATGGAGAATGGGATTATTTACTAAACCAGAGATGTCAGGAACAGCCACAGATCCTTTTTAAGGGCAACATGTAATACACCATTTTTATTACTCTGTCACACCAATCTCGCAAGGGGAATTTGGAATTTTACTGTTTTTGTGTTGTATTTGATTGACTAGGAGAAAAGCCATCAAACCAACATTTCTAACTGAAAAGACATTTTCATATTATAATGATTTCCCTGGGTTGATCATTTTGACCTTTAAAACCCTTGCTCTTGAAGATATAAAAAAGTTTTTTCTTGTAATTTTTTTCCTTGCTGCTGTAACAATGCATGTATTCAGAATATCTCTATAGGAGTAAAAGTATTTGAAATACCAATAAAAGGCTCATGGGCAGATAGTTCAGTGGCACAATGGTGGCTGTTATGAAACTGTCACTTCTGAAGCCTAAAATTCATAACTGTATTGAGCCAAAAATGACATGCTATTCACTTTCATTATTTTTTCCACTATAATACAATTTTTTAACAGTCATTATGTAAGTACCCTGAATATTGGCTTTTCTTACACCTTATAATTAAAAAAAAAATCAAAGAATTCTATATGTTTCTCTGTGGACAGAAACATTTCTCACACCTTTGTAAAGGGTTTAAGTAGAGAAAAAGGGTTTCCAGACCCTTAAATGGCATTCACACTTCATTGGACTTAATTAAAGGGGTGCCCATTATTAAAAGAGTGTCTGCAGGTGGGTAGGAGTAAAAAAAAAATAGTAAAAAATAAAATAAACACTTGACTCACCTGTGGAGTCTTCTCCGTTCCAGCACCACCGGTGCTCCCTGATGATGATGTCACAATCATTGGTTCATTGGCCTCAGTGGTCTCTTCCTGCATGGACTGCACATGTCCACTGAGGCCAGTGATTTGCTCCAGTGTCACATGACCAATTAACATGGAGGAATGGCAGGGAAAAGACCAGGCTTTACAGGACCAGGCTTCACAGTTAGTTTTTTTATTTTTTTTATTTAGTTTTTAATTTTAACCTATTCTAACTAGCAGGCTCTTTTTTAAATAATGGACAACCCCTTTAATTAGCTAGGATGAAATATGGGATCCAGCACATTTGTGCATTACATGGAGTGTCCATTTATTTTGATGGTTCCTGTTTAATGTACACTATCTGCTGCAATGACACTGCTGGGGAATTCAACACTGAATACCAAGTTTTACCCCCACAGACTACATATAATCGCTATAGATCCCTATATCAGGATATCATTTGATCAAATTAATTTTGGGGAGATTCTCTTATTAACAGCAGTTAACATTCCCTTTAAATATGTTGATTTTTTTTTGTAAAGAAATTATGTAACATAATTCTAATAACCAACACATTGAACATTTTAGACCTTTATATTAGATGTTAAATGGAATGTACCGTCAGAATAAGACCTATTGTTTAATCAAGTTCTTTATGATACACAGATTTTTCTACATTATTTTGCTGTGTTTTTTAAATTTTCTCTGTATAGTTTAAAAAATCCTAACATTTTCCATTTTTTCACTGAATTACAATGAAAGAATTTCTAGAATTTACATCACTGACAATAGGTGATGGAAGCAGCTCACTTACTCTTCCTATCCTGTATAATGATTCAATCACTGCTTACAGAGCATGAACAAATCACTCCATAGAAATCAATGAGACATTTCCAGACTACAGGTTCCTATGGTCCATGTAGCTGCTGTAAATCATATACAGGTGAAACCAGAGGTTTACATACACTATGTAAAAAGACACATATGCAGGTTTTTTTCTCAGTATCTGACATGAAATCAGAATAAACCTTACCCGTTATAGGTCAATTAGGAACCAAAATTATTTATATTTGCCAAATGCCAGAATAATGAGAGTTTTTTTTAAGGCATTTTTATTACTTTCTGCAAAGTCAAAAGTTTACATACATTTCATTAGCATTTGGTAGCATTGACCTTAAACTCTATGACTTGGGTCAAATGTTTTGGATATTCTTCCACAAGCTTCTCACAATAGTTAGTAGGAATTTTGTCCCATTCATCCTGATAGAACTGGTGTAACTGAGCCATGTTTGTAGGTCACCTTGCTTGCACCTGCCTCTTTAGCTTTGCCCATCATTTTTCAATAGAATTGAGATCAGGGCTTTGTGATTGCCCTCCAAAACATTGACTTGGTTATCCTTAAGCCACATTGTAACCAGTTTGGCAGTATGCTTCGGGTCTTTGTACATTTGGAAGACCCATTTCCGCTCAAGCTTTAACCTCCTGGCTGATGTCTTGAGATGTTGGTTCAGGATTGTCACCTAATCTTCTTTCCTCATGATGCCATCTTTTTTGTGAAGTGCACCAGTCCCTCCGACAGCAAAACAACCCCTCAACATGATGCTGCCACCCTCGTGTTTCACAGTTAGGATGGTGTTCTTAGGCTTAAAAGCTTCTCCGTTTTTCCTCCAAATGTAAAAAAGGTCATTATGACCAAACAGTTCAATTTTAGTTTCATAAGACCACAGGACATGTTTCCAAAAATGTAAGTCTTAGTTACTGTGTGCATTTGCACACATTAATCTAGCTTTTATATATTTCTTTTGGAGTAATGGCTTCTTTCTGGCAGACTGGCCTTTCCACCCATGTTGATAGCATCTTCACAAGGTCTTTTGCATTTGTTCTTGGGTTGATATGCACATGTCGGCCAAAGCATGTACATCTCTGAAACACAGAACATGTCTCCTTCCTGAGTGGTCTGAATTAATTCATGGAAGTTTCTTATTTGGGCACCTTTGTCTTCTGCCCCATTCATATCATGTTTTGAGGTCATGTCAAAGACAGCTCTCTGGATACTTTAAAAAGGGTATTCTGATGTACAGTAGACTATGGAGCAAACATAATTTTCTTTAGACTACACATTTGTATCAAGCACCTAAAACTTATATGAACATAAAATTGAGCACATGCAGTCCAAAAGAAACAAACACTTTGTGTCCTATGGGTCCACTGATGTCCCGCCATGGTATACTTCAGGATACCTTATTGGGACCTTAGGCGGGGGGTCTAAATAGACAGGGTATAAGAAATCTGTGGATCATAAATATGGACTTTTAATTTCATTGGGCAGCACGCAATGTGCAATTTTGATGTGTGAGAATAAACATTGGTTGCTAAGTTCTACAGTGGTCGGACCCACAGTCAGTAGTATCACGACAGGACACTTCTGAAAAGGGTTGTTAACCTATATAGCCCCTTTAATATGGGACCATCATTGTGGGTTGGGGGTGAATTCTCACTAACAGGACTCCGCTAAAAAGGGTCTGTTGAGACTATATAGCCCCTTTAATATGGGACCACCACTGAGGTATGTGGGTGACTTCTCACAGACAGGACTCCCCTAAAAAGGGTCTGTTGGGATTATATAGTCCCTTTTATATGGGACCGCCACTGAGGGATGTGGGTAACTTTTCAGACTTCTTGGTAGTCTTTCATGACCATAAGTAATATTAAAAAAGTTCAAACAAATAACCAGTAATGATCAAAAAAAGAAAAAAAAAGGGGGGAAAAAAGGGGGGGCACAATATGAAAAGTAAAAAGGGGGTTTTTTTGAAAATAGGAAATATCTTACCTTTGAGGTTGCCTCGTAATAGAGGCACAACCTCATTTCCTTTTCGGGGCTTTAAGATCCGAGCCCTTCCACGCTGCCACGGTCCAGAGATTCCGGGGTTCAGAGGGAAACCCGGATAGAAACGTTTTTAAAAAATAAAATGGCCCCGGACCCCGCACGTGGAATGGGAAAATAACTTACCGGTGATGGCTTTTAAAAAGGTTCTTTTTTCTTAAAAAACAGGGTATTAAAAAACCCCCACACCATTAAAAAAAAAGGACGCAAAACCCAACGCGTTTCCTGCCGATACCGGCACTTTCTCAAGGGGAATACGTATGAACTCTTGGTATTTTAAAAGGATGTTATTTTTCGTATAGTTTTACTGGAACGTCAATCAAAAAGGGTCAAGGAGCCGAATGATAATGACCATGAATCAGGGGCATCAGTGACAGGCTACCGATATCGGAAAATCGGTAGCCGTCACGATGACCCTGATTCATGGGCCCCAATCATTTCGGGTCCCTTGATAAAGGGTTATTACTTTTATACCTAACGAAAAAAAACACCTTTTTAAAACCCCCGAGCCTCATACAGTATTACCCGAAAAGTGCCGGGATACGGCAGAAACGCGTTGGGTTTTTTGCGTCCCCTTTTTTTTAATGGTGTGAGGGTTTTTATACCCCGCATTTTTAAGAAAAAAAGAACCTTTTTAAAAACCATCCCACGCTATAGTTAATTTTAACATTCCCGTGCGCCGTGTCCGCCATATGTCACTTTGTTTACAAACAATATAACACAGTATTTGTTACATATGATGATGGGTGAGGGTATGTAATCAGTATGCAGGTGGCCATGCTTCTGTAGATTTAAAGCGGTTTGTCTTTTTGAAAGCAAAGTATTAGAGCACCAAATTGACTTTGTAAAAAGAATTTGTTTTTCCTAGAAACAATACAATGTCTGGTCGTGCAAAGTCAGGCCCGCAGCAGTGGAAAAGATAAGATGTTCAAACTGTGAGACAACTAAGTTACCCACATGTGGTTGCTCGCATGCTAGCACAATGGGTAGCTGTGCAGATAAAGGCTTTTTAGAAACCACATTGTTACAATCTTCATTATTGTCATTTGTGTTTATATTCAGCATGCATTGTCAGGCATAAGGCCTCTTACTCACACATAATTGTGCCCTTACCAGCAAACGCTAGAAGGATTGTGACAGAACTGGAACAGCTATAGATATCAGCAGTTTTGTTGCTTCTAGATACACGATCTATTAATGTTCACACTTCGCAGCATTCTGTATCTTTCTATTCCACTAATTTGCAACAAATGCATCCCTTAACTCCTTGGCACCATCCACTGTATATTTATTTCACTGGCGCCAGGTAGTATATAAAGCAGGCTGAGTTTGCTCCATAGATATTACAGCTGTATATTATAGCTGACTGCTGCAACAATTTAGATAACTTTAATCCCAGCAATTTAACCACTTTGGGTGCTTTGGTGTATTTTTTTTCAGTTCCAGTACTTCTCTACAATTATTACTGCTGTTATTACCAGCAAACTCCTTTCAGTTATCTACATTTTTTGGAAACGTGGTACAAGAGAGTGATCAGTTATTGTGTTTATAATCTGCAAGACTTTAAGGGCATGTTCACACTGCACGGGTTTTCGGCCGGTTTTTCAGCCGGTTTGCGGGTTTTCAGACCGCCTGAAAAACCTGCCGAAAAGGAGCACAATTGTGCTCTATGGAAAACCCGTGCGGCAGTCCCCACTGCACGGGTTTTCCGTTGGGCGATTTTGCCGCCCGCGGTCCGCTCAAAAAACATTGAGTAAGTACCATCTTCCGTCCGGTTTTCGGACGGAATCTTTGCTGCTCATTGGGTGGGGGGAGGGCTCTTCTCCGCTCATCGCGGAGAAAAGCCGCCCCCCCCCCCCTCGCGGCCGTGGGGACGGGCGCAAACCGGCCAGTATGTGTCCTGTGCTGTGGGGTCGCGCCCTAAGGGTGCTTTCACACGGAGCGTTTTGTGGTGCATTTTTTACACTTTTTTTGGTGCGTTTTTCACATAGAGCGTTTTTTGGTGCGTTTTCTTGCAGAAATACATAGCAATTAATGTTGTGCATTTCTGCAAAAAAATAAGCATAAAAAATGCACCAAAACGTTAATGTGAAAGCACCCTAAACACAGTAATTGATTACTCACCTATGACACCTTTTCAAACAATTTAGATAACAGAAAGGAACTTGCTGGTAATAAAGGCAGTCTAATTACAGTGCAGTACTGGAAGTGCAATACCGCCCCAAAACTACACTGTGTGAAACTACCCTTAGGCTGGGTTCACATGTTGCATTCTGTGGTAATTGAGATGTATTTCAAAATTGCATCAACATTCACACAATAAAAAGACGTGCAGTTTCTGGAAAACCGTGCACAGTTTTGAAAACACATTTTTTTTATGATTAGCTCAAATATGCAACACATAAGTGAAATTAATATCCAGTATGAGTTAAAGGGGTTTTGCCACAATCTCATTTCCCACCTCCTGTATCCAGCTCTTCAGCTCTGTGTGCTCAGAAGGGGGCATGTGTGATTTGTCTGAATTGCATATTATGTGACCCAGCAGGATGACATCACCAGGACTTTCCTCTCTCTAGTCAAAGAAAGGTCTGTTTATTTGAAGCATTGTGAGTAGCTGGGAGGTAATGTTTTTGCTTCACAGCACAAGGGTCCTAGGTTCAAATCCCTGCAGGAATCAAACCTGTGTTTTGTTTTTTTTTTGTTTTTTTTGTTTTTATCAATGCACAGACCTGATTGAGGTTTCTTTTTTATTTATTTGCACTGTTTGACTAATTTCTAAGAAGTACAGAGGACAGGAGAAGCGTGACAGCACCCGGGGTTTGAACACTCAGTAGCTGCCTGAGAGGAGAGGTGATGTCTGAGCATGTCTGACCAGGACTGAGGAGCTCTTGTCCCTGGTCGTATCCCCTGGAGATGAGCTGTAAACAATGGATCACTAAAGGAGCAGCTAAAACAAAAACGCTGCAGAATTTTTAATAATGATGAATGGTGAAAATGTTTGTTATTTCATTTGCAAGCTTCCCACGTCAATTTTACTTCATGACATAACCCCTTTAAGTGAAAAAAGAATGTGGGCCACATCAAAAAAAATGCAACATGTGAACCTAGTCTTGGATGCAGCAATCAATATCAGCCACAGACAGATGGAGGTTGCTTTTCTCCCTAACCCTGAGTGATGGGTTGTCATGGCAGCCCGGGACCTAATAAAGGAGTAATAGCAGGACATAATAAAATTATGCTGACAGGCAATAATACACTGCAGTGCAGAAGCATTACATTGGAAGTGTATTACACAGGCGAAAAAGAAAAAAGTTTAATAATATGTTTCAAAAATATTTAAAAAACACAAAGGTTCAAAGCTTAACCAGTTCCTGATCGGGCCGTGTACTCCCTTCCTGACCAGGCACATTTTCCTTTTTCTTAGTACATGCAGTTTTGAACTCTGTAACGCTCAATTATTCTTCTAATTCTTTCACTTTTTTCCGTGATATATATGGCTTTATTTTTATGTAATTTTTACATGTGTTTTCTTTTTATGAGGGAAAGAAGTTAAAAAAAAGGAAAAAGTCTGTTTTTCCCATTTTTAAATTGTTATTTTTTAACAGCGGAAGCAGCGCTTAAATAAGTTTTGTAATTGTGTCACTTTTCTGTCACTGACGTTTGTATATAGGTGATATAAAGTTTTAGGATTGTCAGGGGCTGGGGTTTGGGCTTTTAGGGCTTGTTCACACGGCGTTTTCACTCCGTGTTAACTACGCTTTTTAGACCCATCTCTGGAACCGACAGGACGGACCCAGAGACGGATCTAAACAATTAGCAGTGAGATTATCACTGCGGGCTATGAGCAACACGCAGCGGCGTTCACATAAGAGATCGCCACTGCGTGTTCCCCTCCTGCCTGTCCGCTCCGTCTTTGAAAGACTTGCGTGATCTAAAAAGCGTAGTTAACATGGAGTGAAAACGCAGTGTGAACAAGCCCTTAATTTTTATTAATAATATTTTATTGTGTGTATGTTTTTATTATTATTTTAATTGTAAATATTGTAATAGACCATTGGGGGGATTTTTACATTTTACACTTTTTTTTGCCTGATTTCTCTTTTAACTGATATATAACTATAACTGATATATATTTCCCCTGATATATTAGCCCCAGTTACAGGGTTAATACAGGGAGAAACAACCCCCTGTACTTACTATGGAGCTGATCTGAGTATATTAAGACCCAGACGCATCTGTATCTATTGAGCCCTGGTGGTCACGTGGCTGTTGGCACCAAGAAGTATACACAGCGATCAGGAAGGCAGGGATGTTAATAAACCATTCCTGTCTTTTCAGTGGCGAGCCCTCTTGTTGCTGATAGCCGACTCTCCACTGCACAGCTGCACAATTAGGGAGATGTGTATGAAAGAAGGCGCGTCGAGGTGAATTTTCTTGTCCATTTTTTAGTGTATGATGCGCCTGAATCTATGAAAGGGCTTTTTGTGCGTTCAGAAATGGCTTCTAGAGTTCAACGCACTTCACCTTGTTCTTTCAAGGTAAAACTTTTGGCCCTTGATATAAAGAGGTTAACTTGTCACCTTATTTACTCTCTGAGACAGCTGGTTCATAGCTAGCTATGAGCAGATCTGCAGTGCTGAACATTACTCATTTGAACACCCTCTTAGGGCAAAAACAAGTACAATAGTATCTGTAAATGAGCAGCAAGCTGGTACAGAGAGAGAGGAACCTGCCTGTGAGAGTTTAAAATCTGCAATGGAGGAGGATGGTGACAGAAGGTGAGGGACGTAGAGGTTTGCATTATGGTGTTGATGGCAGCAGGGTTATTATAAATTGTAAGTTATCCTGAAGAGATGGGTTTTCAGGTCAGCTTTGAAAGTTGTAAAGGTGGAAGCCAATCCTATGTGTTGTGGTAGTGAGTTCCTGAGTATGGAGGATGCACAGGAAAATTTTAGAGGCAGCTGTGTGAGGGAACGTATTAGGATATTAAGGCACTAATGTGTGTGGAGTTGTGACCCACATATGGTTCCCTAGCTACTCGGTGAGGACCACTGCCCTTGCCCTTTGTAACTTGTTTAACATTTATTTTAGGGACAGAACAAATACTATTTAAAGGAATTGTTTATTTTCAATTGCATAATGTCCTAGCTACCCAGTACATATCCGCTCAACACAACTGTTGCTTTAGTACTTAGCGTACGCCTTTAAATTGTATGCATCACAAAGTTATGACCAAAGGCATCATTTAAAGCTCTGAGGACATAATACAAAGTCTATAGAAGGGCCCCCACCTATCATAATGCAATAACGTTGTCCTCTAATGTGGCAACGTGGCCTTTGTACCCCCCTATATTACCTCCCTGTTTATAATTAATCACATAGTGCATAATGGACTATCTTCAACCAGGATGTGTAGCCTTTGGATCCCATCAGACTCTAGGGTCTGGTTGTGACTGTTACCTCCGCACCCCCTATAGGTAAGCTCCTGCTTGCAATTGATCACATAGTACATAATGGACTATCTTCAACCAGAATTTGTAGCCTTAGGACCCCATCAGACTCCAGGTTTTGGTTGTGACTGTTACCTCTGACTCCCTATAGTTAAGCGCTTGCTTACAATTAATCACATAGTACAGAATGGACTATCTTCAACAGGAATGCGTACCCTTTGGGCCGAATCAGAGGTCAGGGCCTGGTAGTGACTGTTACTTCTGCAGTCCCTAAAGTTAAGCGCTTGCTTACAAATAATCACATAGTACGTAATGGACTATCTTCAACAGGATTGTGTAGTCTTTGGGCCCATTCAGAGTCCAGGGCCTGGTAGTGACTGTTACCTCTGAACCCCCTATAGTTACCTCCCTGTTTATAACTAATCACATAGTACATAATGGACTATCTTCAACAAGAATGCATAGCCTTTGGGCCCAATCAGAGTAAAGGTCCTGGTAGTGACTGTTACCTCTGCAGTCCCTATAGTTAAGCGCTTGCTTACAATTAATCCCATAGTATAGAATGGACCATCTTCAACAGGAATGTGTGGCCTTTGGGCCCAACCAGAGCTTGGGGTCTGGTAGGGACGGTTACCTCTGCACCCCTTATAGTTAAGCCCCTGCTTAAAATTAATCACATAGTACATAATGGACTATCTTCAACCAGGATGTGTAGCCTTTGGATCCCATCAGACTCTAGGGTCTGGTTGTGACTGTTACCTCCGCACCCCCTATAGGTAAGCTCCTGCTTGCAATTGATCACATAGTACATAATGGACTATCTTCAACCAGAATGTGTAGCCTTAGGACCCCATCAGACTCCAGGTTTTGGTTGTGACTGTCACCTCTGCAGTCCCTATAATTAAGCGCTTGCTTAAGATTAATCACATAGTACGCAATGGACTATCTTCAACTAGAATATGTAGCTCTTCTCACTTATTACATATATTTTTGTTGTTTATTTAGTCTGCTACTATTAAATTGCACTTTTGTGAACTACAAGGTAAATAATCAACACACAGGAATGTTTTCCAAGCGTTATAATTCAACAATATTTGACATTTCAGCACTTGGAAAAAGAAAAAACCCTCGATCTTCTTACTCCCACTGCCTGACGACCCCTGCTGCCAAGCAGGATGATTAAAAAGGCCTTTTAAAAGTCAAATATCCCTCTCTGCGCCCCATTTTAATGTAATTAAATTAGCATTACCAAAACAGCAGGCTTGTTTGCTGATAGATGTCTGGGTGAAGAGAGTATGTGCTTATGTTTAAGCATAACTCATTATATGCTTATAGCGGTAACTAGAGCGGAACTACAGGAACACCTGTCAGTTCCATGGATCTTGCCCATGTGCATTAAATGCTTCCCGAGTTCATCACCTCGAGAAGACATACACGGGGACAAGGAACCAAATCAATATTTTTTGCTGTGTTACATGATTAAGCTCTCTAAGTGATAAGGATGCAGATATTAATGTCTGGAATTCAGCAGGGAAAGTAGTGGGATTACACAAAATAGATCTTAAGAGTGCAGTTGTCAATTGCGTTAGTGCAGAGATAAAACAGTTTTCTTAAGTAAATTCCTTTGCCGTTCCCCAGTCTCATCGCTCTTTCTCTTTTAGTTGCCCACACTCGGCATCATTTACATATACTCCCTCTTGATATATAGACACAGCTAAAGATGTTCCACTGGGGACACTTGCTAAATTAATATTCACACTGATAGCTAAAAGAGTTTGCTGCTGGCTACATAAAATGTAACACTTGCTATGTAGTTGCTAAACTGACACTAGAGAAGAAACTACTATAGCGCCCCCCTCCTCCTTATTCCCATCATCTATATCATGTCGGAATGGGGGTTCTTCATTCTAATTCACATTATCCAGCACCACAGAAAATGATTTACGGCAGAGATAAACTTTTCTAAGAGCAGCTGCTAAAGTAAAGTTCTGCATCTGTTTTTAATCATTTTAGATAATGAACAGTGCATATTATATAGTGCCAGTGGGTTATAAATGGAGAACATTAACTGCGCCATAAACTCTTCCTTGTAGAACATGCTAATAGGCTGCTATTGTAGTCCAATGGAATTATTACATAAGATTTAAAAAAGGTTAAAGAGGTTGTCTCACTACAAGGATTGCTTTTTATATTAAAGATCTTGCAAAAACAAGTCACTTTCCATTATATGTCCATTATCAGTGTCCTACCTATTCCTAGATATCCCCTCTTGTATGGGCTGTATCAGCTCCTGTAGTCGCTATAGCTACAGACCTGTTCATTCTCTGATGATAGGCTGCCAGCACTGGTTGCTATAGTTACAGACCTGGCTTGTACTGCAGCCTTGTAGAAGCCAGTAAACATGCACCTGAATTCCAAGAAAACAGGACTGAGGTGAGATGAATCAATGTAGTGAGACAACCCCTTTAAATATGCCCATCAAGTTCAACCAGGGGTGGGGAAAGATGTGGAGGAAGGGAGGGGTAGAGGGACTTTTTCATTTCCCCCTATTATGCAAACTTTGGAACCCATAAGGCATGAACCAAACTGCCCTAATGGAATGTTTAATTCCTAATTCCAAAATCAGTCTAGTTACGTAGTCACGTTCTTGTTTATATTCAAAGGCTAAAAAAATAGACTTGGTAATGTCAACTGGCAACCTAACGGGGAATGTCCTTTGCAATGTCCTGCAGTGTTGGATCCAGCTCCAACAATAAAACCTTAATCTTTATTTAATCCATATTAAACATGTAGCTAGTCTAGTAGAGACATGCTAAATGCTGAAGTTACGCCCAGTTTTGGTATGACTCTTGTCCTACATGCATATTAGCTACGACTAAGGGTTGAAACTCAGCTGAAACGCGTCAGTATTTAGCATGCCTCAACTGGACTATCTACTTTTTTTATATTTTTCTCTTTTGATATGGATTAAATAAAGATTAAAGTTTTATCGCTGGAGCTGGATCTAACACTGCAGGACATTGCAAAGGACATCCCCTTTAGGTTGCCAGTTGACATTACCAAGTCTATTTTTCAGCCTTTGAAAATAAACAAGAATGTGACTACGTAACTACTTCAAAACAACATGGTCTAAACAATCAAGGGGTTAGACCCACCACTAAATGGAGACGCTAGTGACTCTCAAAAAATTATACCAAAAACAAACTACACCATAGACATCACTTAGAAACTAGATAATATAGATAAAAAATAACCTTTATTATATTAATATTAAAATCGTATACTAACCCTACAAACACCCTAGAAAACTACTAAAAAAAAAAACCCTAACCTGACAAAAATATGTAGGGTATCTGCCCCAATAAGGGCGCCCCCACTAGGAACCTAATACCTAACTAACAATCTCTATAAATTCCCTACCTAATAATGATAAATGCAAGACCATGCAGGGAATTAAACATGTCACAAATACAAGTATATCCTAAAAAATACCGTTCCTTTATCCTGGACAGAGGGAACCGATATCTGGGGTTCTGCAAGTATCACCTATCATGTATCCTTAGGTTATATTATGGTGTACTATGTTATCTATATTGGTTATTCCATATGTGGTGGTTCTAAATTGACTATACCAGTTGCCCTGATGAACGCTGTTGGTTATGAGGGGGAAACACGACGGCTTAGTATAGGGTATGATATCTGCTATATGAAGTTGCTGTTTGATTATCGTTTCCACACATATATATATATATTTGACTACATCAGAAATTGGACTGGAATATATTATCAGTGGATAGTATTATTTTATAGATAATATTTGTGTGCTTTTGTTTGTGGTATTTTTTAGGATATACTTGTATTTGTGACATGTTTAATTCCCTGCATGGTCTTGCATTTATCATTATTAAGTAGGGAATTTATAGGGATTGTTTGTTAGGTATTAGGTTCCTGGTGGGGGTGCCCTTATTGGGGCGGATACCCTGCATATTTTTGTCAGGTTAGGGGTTTTTTTTGTAGTAGTTTTCTAGGGTGTTTGTAGGGTTAGTATAGGATTTTAATATTAATATAATAAAGGTTAATTTCTATCTATATTATCTAGTTGCTAAGTGATGTCTATGGTGTAGTTTCTTTTTGACTACCTAACTAGTCTGATTTTGGGATTAGGAATTAAACAGTTTTATTGTTGGAGCTGGATCGAACACAACATGTACATCTAACAAGCTTGTGAGCCCTGCAGGAGATTCATGCACTATATCTGGTGAGCTGGTGACCCCAATTTCAGCAATGCCACTGCCAGTCTTCTCCACAGCTCTTTGGTTGACTTCCAGCCAGAGCCAGGACAGAGCCATCTGGTGCCGTAGGCAAATAAGGGATATGGCGCCCCCACCCCCTCGACCCATTTTCCATCAATATTTTCTTGGACTAATATATATATATATATATATTTTATCTTTTTGACCATGGACCTGTGTGGGGGGCTTCCTTTTTGTGCACAGGGTGGTCTTGTACCTTTTTCGGATGTCTGCAATTTTTGGACTTGGACTTTTTTATGTTGTTCACCAACTTTTTTCTTTTTTTAACCTGTAATTTTAGTCTTCTTGGGCTACTTGACCACTAGGGGCGTGATCGCTTGTGCACTATTCTGCAGCACTAATGTGTTGCTGAATGGAGTACAATTACAGCTCTCTTATTACACTCTGCCACTGACAGGGTGTAATAAGTGCCTCAATGAGGCCCCTGCTGTAGCTACCATGACTAATGGTCAGCACCCTGCTATTGTGTTGCAGGGGAGCTGATTGGGGGCATAGCTATAGGGGGTGCAGAGGTAGTGGTCGCTGCCGGGCCCAAAGAGCCTTAGGAGGCCCAAAGACCCTTCTACTGCATGAGGAGATATCAATATTATAAATGACACATGTTTGGTGGGGGCCCTTTTATGGATTTTGCACTGGGGCCACGGAGCTTTAAGTTACGCCCCTGGAGCTGATCATGGGTTAGAATGGAGCTTCCCCCTCCTGCATAACTGTCTAGATGTTGTGGTTGCATTAACCAAGTAGTAAAACAGCTGGGATCGGAGTTATCTGTAGTCTTGACCACTGAAGGTAGGTGCCGGCTGTAGCCAGTACCTGTCATGTATGGACTGAGCTCAGCTCATTCACCTGCTTCGTACATTCTTTTCTTCATACATTCACTTCATGCCTTTTCCTGACAGGCATGAGGTGGTGCCCTAGGAGGTCGCCTGCCTCTTCCTATCACAGCCCTGCTTCTAGCTCCTGGTAGGCAGCTTTATGTAAGCCATTTAAGAACCCAAATTTTCAAGACAGAAATTGTCCACCTCATATAAAGAGGACTGCAATAGGTCCCGGGCCCCCAGCAAAGTAAAATTAAAAGTTATACTCCCCTTCCTCAGATGGCCGGTTCCAGCAGCTCCTCTTCCCTACCTTCTGCTGGCTGCAGCAGTCATGTGCCTCTACTTACATCATCTTTCAGAGCTGTTCACAGTGATGTAAGTTAGTGGCATATGACAGCTGGGGTCTGGGACCTATTGCGATAGTTTTTATATGAGGTGGAGAACCCCTTTAATACATCCCCTAGTAACAGGTGGTTTTTAAAAGAATTGTTTGTTAGCACATCCCAAGCAACAAGTATTACCTTTATTACTCAAGTCTTCAGCTCAGGATTGTTTGGCATTTATTGGAGGCCTAGCAGGATTTGAATTATGTTCTTTGTATCATACCCCTCAAATGTACACTCATTCTAGATGGTGGATCTTATGTGTATTATCAAAAGTGATATGAACTAAGGGCGACATGTATGAATGGGGCTGCGCCAGTTTTCTGGTGTACTTTGAGCCAAAAAGAATGTATGAACAGGTGCACTCCAAACCTTGGCGCGATAAGTGACTTTGTAATGCGCCAGAGACACTTTTTAGTGTGCCAAAGATTTGGGGGCGTTCTGGGGGGCTGTCGCACCACATTAATAGAAGTAGACACATTTTATGGGCCAACCTGCAGAAGAAACACCAGACCAAGTTAAAGGTGGTGCCTGAGCCAGACTTGTGGTATTGGCTCTTTTCACTGCCCTGTATTATGACCTGCAGAAGAACAGCCAACCAGGGTAAAGGTGGTTGCCTTAAACCAGACTTGTCTATTGGCCTTTCACTGCCCTGTATGTATGACCCGCAGAAGGGAAAAGCCAGACCAGGGTAAAGGAGGTTCTGAGCCGATTGTCTATTGGCCTACACTGCCCCCGTATTGTAAAGACCTGCAGAAGAACAGGTTCATACATTCTGGCGCATTCTACACTGCCTTAAAGTATTTAGAACTGGCCTGTCAGCGCCAACGTTCATACATGAAAACGTCATGGACAAACTGATATACTTTTCTGTATAATTCCTTTCTATTACTAAGACCTCTATTTGCTGTCAGTGAATACATTTTTTTTTATCAATCAGAGGCTGAAAAACGTTCATACCTAATGCTATTTACAGATGAATGGCAGATGCAGTTGCGTCCTGTGAGAACTAGAGACATAGAAAAAACAAACTACCCCCCAAAACATCACTTAGCAGCTAGATACAAAGTTAAAAAATCTCTTTTATTGAAACCATAATAAAACCTATTATTACCCTGCTAAGACCCTACAAAAACGAAATAGCCTAGTCCTAAATATCAAAAAATGTAGGGTAATCGCCCCAAAAAGGGCGCCCCTACCCGGAACCTACTTACTAACTATCAATCCCTATATATCCCTATTGGCAAGATGTAATCAAACACACTAGGCAAACATTAAGTATTAATATGATACCCAAACATGTAGATGATACTCCTTTACATCCAATCTCCCCTCGGAAAAAACCCAAAGGGGGAAATTTTTTAAAAACCCTTTAAAGCCAGCTTGTCTTTTGGCCCCGGCCCTTTTGTTCCTGCAGGGGGCAGCCGCGGGAAAGGGGTTTTGGGGGGGCCCCGGGGAAAGGGGCCCTGGAGGGGGCTGCTCCCACCCCCCGTAAGAGACCTGCGGGAAGGGGGGGAAAAAGGTTTTCTTCCCCATTCCGGGGGGCTTCCGCAGCCAAACAAAGGGGCCCCTGCCTTTTCAGGCCAACGCCCCCTCCCCGGAAAAGGTAAAGGGACCCCTTGAATTTTTTTTCGGGGAAAAATTTCCCAATTTCTTTAAAACCTAAGATCTATTGGGGGCTGCCCTAACCCATTTTTTTTTAAACCCCAAAATTTAGCTTAAAAAGTTTCAATACCTAATGTAAAAAAAAAAAAATAAAATGAATTTTCCCTTCGGGGGAGAAAAAAAAAGACAAAAAAAACCCAAAAATTAAAAAAAAAAAAAAAATTAAAAAAAAAATAAAAAAACAAATTAAAAAAATTTTTTTAAAAAATTAAACCAAAAAAACCAATTTTACCCCGACCAAAAACCCCCTTTAAAAAACAAAAGTTATTAAAAAAATTAAATTTAAAAAAAAAATTAAAAAACCCCCAAAAAAAGGGTTAAAAAAATATTTCAAATTTTTTAAAAATTTTTTAAAACACCCTTTGGCAATTTTTAATAAAACACTATAAAACCCATTAAAAATAAAAAAGTTCCCCAAACTTTTTAAAGAACCCTTTTAAAATAAACCCCCCCTGGAAAATCCCAGGGGGGCTTTTAATTTAAAATATGGGGAAAAAAACTATATCTTCTGCCCTAAAACGTAGCAATTAATGCCCACCCCGGGTCAACGCTTTTTCCCCCTAAGGCAATGTTCCCCGGCTGATTTCAGAACTGATTCCCGTGGGGTTTTTTCCAAAGTAAATACGTTCTAAAATCATTTGAAAAATCGTTGCAAATAATTTGCCACTAAGGCTGTGTTCCCCACGGCTTATTTCGCCCCGGGTTTTTGGCGCCTTATTGGGGCGCCGGTTTTTGCGTTTGCAGAAACGGGCCAATCCATCTATTAATTACGGAAAACCATGTTTCTAATAGAGAACGGGGAAATTCCGTCCCCCTTACCCCCAAGGGGGAATCCGCCGGGGGGGGGGGAAAGTGAATTCCCAATTATTTAGGCGCGGACGCGCCGAAGAAAATTTGCATTTTCAATGGGGCCGGGGGGCCCAAGGGGGCCTAAACCCCCCCCGCGCCCCCGCCCCCCCCAAACCCGCCCCTTATTCACGCCGGAAAATTGGGGACCCGCAACCCGGGCCCCAAACCCCGGCGTGAATAACCCCGTGTAAAAGGGGGGCCCTAAGTGTGGAACGTTTTTGGGAAATGATTTCCCAAAGGTTTGCCCCCAAATCCCCATTCTTTAAAGAGGGTTTAAACCCGTCCGGGGAAAAAAAATTGACATGCACATTGTTTTTTGCGGGCCGGATTGCGGCCCAATCCGGAAGGGAAAATTAAGTGTCGTCTAAAAGAACGAAAACTTTTTCCCCCAAATTAAAAAAAATGTAAAACCCCCCAGTTATTTGTTTGCAAATTTTAACCCGGGTGTAAAAATGGGGCCCAAAAACCCGATATGGGGGTTCATCGGACCAATGGTACATTGACAAAACCAATAAATTGTGCAAAGATAACTTTGGTACACGGTATTTCAAAACAACCACCAAATGGGTAAATTAGATATCTGCATGAATACTTGCATGCCAACGATACATAGTGCAGAACTAGAGACATCCAGAAGACATCAGTGGCACAAAATGTATCCCCTGTCTTCATGCTTTGCTTAAATGTGTCTGTGTAGGTAAATTCGATAAGAACAGGCATATTAGCTTACTAAGGACTGCAGACTAAATACATATTTAGAAGTACAACAAGATCCAGTGGACTTCAAGCATGATTTCTTTGCTGCTTTTTATTGAATCACTTCATAGCAGGGGGTACACAAAAACCCAACGCGTTTCGGGCAAGTGCTAGCCCTTGATCACGGAAAGTACATATTTATCTGATATATATTTGATTCATTGGATCTGGGTTTTCAGCTTCTGAGGGTAAATATGTTTTCGTGCACTTATGTTGATTGCTTCCATTTCTTAACAGATACACAATACTTGTAGTTGCAAGCCCTGCGGCGGGTTTTTTTTTTTCTCCCCCCTATCGTACCAGTTTTTAGCCATTTATTTTTCCCCCATTGTACTTTTTTGATTATGTTATGTTTTAAAACCCCCTGAATGTACAGCGCCCTGGAATCAATAGTGCTTTAAAATAAATAATAATAATAATAACTACACTAGGACAGGAATACAGGTTGGGGCCGATAGTCCCACTCTGATGTGTCCGCCAATGACTTTACAAACTTACCGACATCTCACGTGACCAATGGCGGATGCATCAGAGGCAGGACTCTCAGCCCCACTGTGTGTTCCTGCTTTTACAAGATATCTTTTTACAGAAGAATGATATTTAGAAATAAATATATTTTTACAGTCGAGTCACTTTATTATGACCAGCAGCTAATAGTCAGAGTAACCCCTGTGGACAGCAGCTGTGAGTAATTCAATAAGTTCCTGGAAGTTTGTCACAGGTATCTGGAGCCATGCTGACACTAGTCCATCCCACAGCTGCTGGAGGGTGTGTGATGAATGATCCATAGAGCGAACAAGATAATTGAGGTGGTCCTACAGATGTTCAATGAGGTTCAGATGTGGGGAGTTAGGAGGCCAGTGTAGTACTTGGAAGTCTTGGTCATGCTGTTTCAACTATTGTTGGATATTTTGGGCCTTGTGACTTGTCGCATATTCTTGCTGGAAGATCTCATCCATCCTAAGGAAGACAATCAGCATGCATGGTTGTACATAATCTGCAAGGATAGATTCATACATAGATGAGTTGACAGTGTCTGCCCCATAAATGAGTAGGCCCAGAGAATGCCAGGAAAACATTCCCCACACAATAATGCTGCCACCATCAGCTTCTTCCAACAATGGTTGCAGGGCGTCTTTTCCCTGTCTCTCACCTGACACACCAAAGTACATCCGTTTAATGAAGCAGAAACTGTGATTAATCAGAAAAAGCTATATAATACATGGAAACCTCTAAAGAAGCATTTATACTATCTACAATACAGTACATGAAAAAACTTTGAGATTCTTAGTTCACACGTTTTGATCAAAAAATGCTTAAGCCACCCTCGGCTTACAATGAGATCTCAAGGCGGGTGGTCCTACTCTATTTCTACCTCTCACTAGAGTCAAATTCATACTTCTCATTGGGTCAACTGACCTCCATAATCCAGAGAGAAAAATAAAAAAAGCACCAACCTTGCACGCATACTGCACTGATATAACAACCTGTGGAAGTGGGCGGGGTGCAAGAGACCAAAATGGAGGCATCCCTTCCTCCCTATATAGTTTAAAAGCAATACATGCCAAATACAATGTATAGTTCTACACAAAAAAAAAAACATTTCTGAAAAACACAATGTGAACCTGGGTGCCACTGGCTTGGCTGCGGCATATGTATATACACGCATTCCAATACCAGTGGCACACCGTCTGCTAAAAGGGCTATACAATAAATGGAAACCTGTAAAGAAGCATTTATGCGATCTACAATACATGAAAAAAACTTTGAGATTCTTAGTTCACACGTTTTGATCAAAAAAATTTTAAGCCACCCCCGGCTTAAAAAAAAAAAAAGAAGGAACACTTTGCCAATCAGCAGAGGTCCAGTTCTGATACTGCCATGAAAATTGAAGCCTTCTCTGCTGATGCAGCTTCGATGGTGACATCCATATGCTTCATAGTCCCATACGCAGAAGGATTCACTAAACTGTTATTTTAAACACACATCTGGTAGACTTCTGGTTTATTTTGGCAGTGAGCTGCTCAGTTGTAGTGTGTTGATCCGCCTTTTGCGCACCATTGTAGTCGATGTTCACCTCTCACATCAAAGGCATGTAGCACTACACAGTTTCCATGTCACTTTTTTACGATGGTGTCATTTGTCCACTCATCATACACTTTCACCTTAACAGCAAATGAACAGTTCACAAACCTCGCAGTTTCAGACCTCTTGCCACTCTTAGCTTTAAAGGGGTTTGTTGCCCAAGAAGTGATTTTCCTTACCTAACAGGCTGATACTCCCCTCCTTGAGGTTGGAGAAAAAGGGCGTTGTGTTTCTGTGTTTAAAAAAACAAGTACCTCCTCTGTGAATTTTCATCAACTCCACCCCCCCATGCAGGTTCCTGATACTCAGCCCTCTGAAAGTTGAGTAAACATTGTTTTGCTAATCCACATGGAGAACTGAAATTGTGCACAAGCTATATGTGTTTTATTTCTCTCTCTTATTTGCTCAGGAGAGAAGATAAGCTCAGCAGGCAGCCTTCTTTCATTCCTTCACAAATTGCTGCAGAAGGAGAGGGACGGGGACTGAGCAGAGAGCCAGGGAGCGTCTGCATGTTTACTCAGATAATTACATTACAACCAGTGGATTCTCTATACAAAAGAAAGAGGATATTTTCTCCCCAGTCCCTTCAAAGCTCCTTCATGTTCCCTGCAATCAGATAAGAAGTGCAAACAACGCAAGCGTGGCCAGATCAGCTCCTGTCAGCTCCTGGTCTGCTGATTAAAACTGTCAGGAAACCAAGGGCATGTAAGGAAAAAGCTGTAGCTCTCAGAAAGGGTTCACTTTTTTGGATTACATATATTTAGAAAAGTGATTAAATACCCATTTTGGAGGATCCCACGTCTATATTAGATTGTGGCAAAACCCCTTTAAAGTCAACAATCCTAACTTTTGAAACTCTGATAAATTAACCGTCTTGCTGATGACAGCAATAATTGATGTAAGTGCAGACAGCTTATCACATACCTTATATACCCGCCAAGCCAGTTCACCACACATGACTTCCTTCATGAGCTACATACGGCTGACGTCGATATTAGAAAGTGGTTGTATTAATGTGACCCGACTGTGTACATAGAGTGGAAATATGTATTCTACTTGGTATGTAAAGTTTTCAAGCCTGAGTCGGCAGTTTTCATACCTTGCAGGTTCTGCCGAGGTGGGAAATATGCTTATTGTAATTTTCCTATCTTGAAGGTAAACCCACATGACTGCCTCACATTTAGTTCAGAAAAATACATAGTGTTTTATTTTAACATTTAGAAAATGAGGTTTTTTTTTTAACTGTTATGTCATTTACTGATTTTCTCTGATAACTAAATTACTTATGTTAACTTAAGATCTGGATAACCTGCCTTGAGCGGTGACAGTCTAAGCATCCTGCACTGCGGTACTTGTTTTCTTTAAGGTATTTGACAGGTAATTAGGCAGATTTTCAGAATTGAAGTCATTTCTCTAGCTGTTGGCCTTAAGTAAGAATAAAAGAAAAGGTAACTTTGTGGTGTTATCCTTACTTACATTTCCAGCACTTGTGGCAAGGTATCGGCTAATGAATTATTTAATACAGATCGTTGGATCATCAACAGCAGCAGAAGAAATAGGGAGAGACATTTGGCAGTTGTGACTTCTGCATGAAGATCTTCAATTGCAGGATGAAAAACAGTCACAGATGTTGTCATTAACTCTGTGAAATCAAGGGAAACTACATGAAATATTCAAAACCGCAGCTCGATTATTTGTAGTTGACATTAGTTATTTTAACCTTTCTGAAAGTAAGAGTAAGTTGTTTTTGTTCTCATGTCTGCGACTCCCTCTGCTAATGAAATAAACTATGAGAAAGTGGTTGTCTGTACAGCAGGTCAGGCAGGAGGTTTAGCTTTTGCCGGCGGCACGTCTTTTACCTTTTTTGTTGTCTGTAGTTTTTTATTTTATTTTGGAGTTGTAGTTATTATGGGACGGAAATTTTAGATGATCAGACAGTTTTGTAAACACTTGAATGTTTGCCTGCACTCCAGCTGTGCACAAGGTGACCGCAGACGGCAGGACACGTTTTCTGAAGCACAATTTGGTGATAGTAGAATATACAGTGCCTTGAAAAAAATTCGGCCCCTTTGATCTTTTCAACCTTTTGCCACATTTCAGACTTCAAACATAAAGATATACAATTTAAATTTTTTTTGTGAAGAATCAACAAGAGGGACACAATTGTGAAGTGGAACGAAATCTATTGGAAATTTTAAACTTTTGTAAGAAATAAGAAACTGAAAAGTGGGGCGTGCAATATTGTTTGGCTCCCTCAAGTTAATATTTTGTAGCGCCACCAGCTGCAAGTCGCTTGGGGTATGTCTCTATCAGTTTTGCACAAAGAGAGACTGAAATTCTTGCCCATTCTTCCTTGGGCACCTGGCTCGTGAGGTTGGATAGAGCGTTTGGAACAGTGGAGCTCAGTGGGTGGATGGAGAGCGTTGTGAACAGCTGGAGCTCATGAGGGTGGATGGAGTTTGTGAACAGCAGTTTTCAGCATTTTTCCACAGATTCTCCATTGGATTCAGGTCTGGACTGTGACTTGGCCATTCTAACACCTGGATACATTTATTTGTGAACCATCCATTGTAGATTTTGCTTTATGTTTGGGATCATTGTCTTGTTGGAAGATAAATCTCCGTCCCAGTCTCAGGTCTTTTGCAGATTCCAAGAGGTTTTCTTCCAGAATGGTCCTGTATTTGGCGCCATCCATCTTTCCATCAGTTTTAACCATCTTCCCTGTCCCTGCTGAAGAAAAGCCCAAACCATGATGCTGCCACCACCATGTGTGACAGTGGGGATGGTTCAGGGGGATGAGCTGTGTTGCTTTTACACCAAACATATAATGTTTTGCATTGTGGCCAAAAAGTTGGATTTTGGTTTCATCTGAGCAGAGCAGCTTCTTCCACATGTTTGGTGTCTCCCAGGTGGCTTGTGGTAAACTTTAAACAAGACTTTTTATGGATATCTTTGAGAAATGGCTTCTTCTTGCCACTCTTCCATAAAGGCCAGATTTGTGCAGTGTACGACTGATTGTTGTCCTATGGGCAGACTCTCCCTTCTCAGCTGTAGATCTCTGCAGTTCATCCAGAGTGATCATGGGCCTCTTGGCTGCATCTCTGATCAGTCTTCTCCTTGTTTGAGATGAAAGTTTAGAGGGACGGCGGGGTCTTGGTAGATTTGCAGTGGTCTGATACTCCTTCCATTTCAATATAATCGCTTGCACAGTGTTCCTTGGGATGTTTAAAGTTTGGGAAAACTTTTTGTATCCAAATCGAGCTTTAAACTTCTCCACAACAGTATCACGGACCTGTATGGTGTGTTCCTTGGTCTTCATGATGCTCACTGTGCTTTAAACAGAACCCTGAGACTATCACAGAGCAGGTGCATTTATATGGAGACTTGATTACACACAGGTGGATTATATTTATCACCATCAGTCATTTAGGACAACATTGGATCATTCAGAGATTCTCACTGAACTTCTGGAGTGAGTTTGCTGCACTGAAGGTAAAGGGTCCAAATAATATTGCACGCCCCACTTTTAATTTTTTTTTTTTTTTTACAAAAGTTTAAAATATCCAATAAATTTTGTTCCACTTCACAATTGTGTCCCACTTGTTGTTGGTTCTTCACAAAAAATGAAAATGTTACAATATATCTATATGTTGGAAGCCTGAAATGTGGCAGAAGGTTGAAAAGTTCAAGGGGGCCGAATACTTTCGCAAAGCACTGTATTACTGTGATTGTTCAGATTATGTTAACAATATAGCGTACTTTCATGTAGGAATGTGTCTCTATTAAGGTTTATGATTATATAGCTTAATAGTTGTTATAAAGTGAAAACTTTCTGTTTTATGGGAGTTTCAAGTACAGAAGAGCAGTGTGTTTGGCTGTGCTCAGAACCCCTATAGAACAGAATGGAGAGTAGTGCACAAGTACAAGCACCTCTTCATTCTGAGCTAAGACTTTTGGGGGCTGTGCCAGAGATCACCTCTAAGGGTATGTTCACACGGTGTACTGGGATGCGTACTGTATGCGCCGCTGTACGCCGTGTGTTTTGGAAGTATGCTCTGATCAGTGAGTAATTCCAAGGACACATTTACTTCTATTACCAGCGTCGCGTAAGCGTCGCAAAGAAGTGACCTGTCACTTCTCTCCCCCAGCGTATAATACAATCGTATTGTACGCCGGGGGAGACGATGCGTAATTCATAGCTCTCTATGAGAGGTATTAATTACCGTAATTGCGGTGCGCATTTCGTACGTATTAAAGTGCAAATACGTGGTAAAATGCGCAACGCAATTACGCCGTGTGAACATACCCTAAGACCTGCACCTATCACACTTTGAGGGCATATTTGCTTTCAAAGTAAATGGTGCGAACATCCCCTTAATTCTGTACTGTTAGTAAATGAAACCTTGAGTACATCTAAAACACGTGCCAAACTCAAGGCCTACAGGCTGAATCTGGCCCACCATATAATTTTATGTGGCCCTCTAGAGCTTAGATGCAGAGAGCAGGGAAGGACAAGGTCCATACACAGAAAGGATAACTCTCCACTTTCCCCTGAAGACGCAGCCAGCGTCCAGCAGTGGCAGTGGCACCAGCACGTAAAGCAGGTGCCATCTTGGATTGGAAACTTCGGTGGACACCTACATATCACTCTGTTGAGCAACTCATAGACGGTGGCACATCTTCGACAGCCCTACCTAGGCATTCTAGATACCCTCCAAAGTAGGAAGCTCCATGCTAAAGAGATGAAAAAGGCTGCCTATTATTCAACCATATAGGACATTTTGGCCTTTTACTGACCATGGCCCTTTGAGTGCAACCATAAAGCTTATGTGGCCTTTGGTATAGAACATTGATATCTGTGTCTGATTGATTAAATAATTGTATACCAGTGTCAACCCTGACAAGCAGGGCAGGTTTTTAACTCTGATTCTAAAGCAGGAATGTTTCCATTCACTGACTCTGGATTAGGAGAACCTAATATTAGTCCTCACCCACACATTTGTTTTAAATGTGTATAGGCACCTATAAAGCTACAATGGACCTCATTCGCAGAGTCCATCACAAATTGCGAAGAAAAAAAGTGCAACATTAAACACTATTTTCTTTCCATTAAAATTAAATCTGAGGAACCCCATTGTAGTCCATAGGATCCATCAGCTGGCAGCCATCAGGTAATGGATCTAGCACCACCTCTGACGCAGAGGTGAACTTGGCATAATTAAAATGCTTGTTCCAAAAATGTCTGATCATATAAAAATTTTGGTTTATGTCTTTACAATAGCAGTTTTCCATAGAAACGGCACTAAGAATGTCTTGCTAGAACTCCTATTAGCATATATTTGCATGTGGTTTTGCTTGCAGTTTGCATGATGGACACCAGTGGCACCCAACAGACCCTGTTGTTTTATAATGGAGTCTGTCAGGTTTTGCAGAGGTGTCCTCATTTGATAACAGGCAAAATAACACTGCATGCAATAGCAACTGAATCTGTGACAGAGCCCTATACTGCTTTCATAGTTCTAAAATTAGACTGGTCAATTTGCTACCTATTACTGTGCTATATATGCCCCAATAGGACCTGTCCAAATACCAGTAATACGGCTATGTATATCAGCTATATATATTTAGTGCTCTGAGATAAGCCAGTGCTAAGATATCAATAAAGCCCTTCCCAAACGTTGCATTTTTGATTCCAAAATATATGGCTTACATGCACAACTATACTGCTTTGTGTGGAAGTCTTTAGGGTAGGGTTTGTTCACATGGGACTGAAAGGCTAAAAAAGTATATTTGCAGTAGCAAATCCACGCTTAATCATACAGGTATGTGAATTTGTCTCTGCAGATTCAAGATGGATTATGTAAAAAAAAAGAATCAATGTGTTGAAAATCCACAGATGCAACTGAACTTCTTGTCCTCCCACCATCTACTAACCAACCTCACCCTGCTATTTCTGTTTCTGTTTGTGGCACCACCATAACTCCTAGGCAGCAGGCCCGCTGTCTTGGGGTTATACTAGACTCTGATCTGTCCTTCACCCCCATATCCAATCCCTTGCCCGCTCCTGTCATCTGCACCTCAAGAACATCTCCAGAATCCGTCCTTTTTTCACTATGAAAACAACTCAAACTCTCATTGTTGCTCTTATTCTTTCTCGTCTTGTTTACTGTAACTCCTTACTTATCGGTCTCCCTCTCTGCAAACACTCCCCTCTCCAATCTGTCCTGAATACAGCAGCCAGGACTCCAGATCGGTCTCCTTTCCAGCCACGTGCCTTGAGAGGGTGTTGATGTATAATGACTATGGGTAGATCTATCAAGGATAGACTGATCCATAGTCATTATACATCAACACCCTCTCAAGGCACGTGGCTGGAAAGGAGACCGATTGGTATGTTTAAATGCGGGCAGAGATGTGTAGCCTGCCCATATATATTACAAACTAAATCCTTCACAAGTGCCTCTAATGGAAAACAATTTTTCATTCGTGATTTTGCCAACTGTAGGACAGAAGGAGTAGTTTACATGTGTATATGCCCCTGCCCACTTAACTATATTGGAAAAACAAGGAGAATATTCAAAAGAAGGGTGGGAGAACATCTGGGGGATATACGAAATAGGAGAGACACGCCAGTAGCCCGACATGTGTGGGAACATCATAATGGTGAATGGGAATCTCTGCGTTTTCTGATCTTAGAGGTCGTGAGACCATCCCCCAGAGGAGGGGAATGGGATAGACGAA
Source organism: Phyllomedusa bahiana (assembly GCA_025379985.1). Taxonomy (NCBI): domain Eukaryota; kingdom Metazoa; phylum Chordata; class Amphibia; order Anura; family Hylidae; genus Phyllomedusa; species Phyllomedusa bahiana. The sequence goes on along the minus strand of JAODAL010005719.1, from coordinate 53,809 downwards.
TTCTATGCAAAGAGGCCCAATGGATTTACCGTATGGATTCTGTTCATCCAAAGGGCCTCAATGAGACTTTGCAATTTGGTTGCTTTATTGAATAGACTCTGCTTTGGGTCTGTTTACTCTGCTCTGTCTTGTTCGCACTCTCCATAGAGGACCACTATTGACTGTTCAGATCTGACCATTGGATATGTATCAGCACCATATTATAAATTTTTCATTATATTCATTGATTACCTACAGTCTGATAATTCAAGTCAGCTGAGGACAGTGAACGTTGTACCCCGAAATTTTTGGCCCAATATTAAGCCCTTATTAACCTATGCATGTCGGCTGTATGGTAATTGCTCTGGGAAATTTTGAGAACTAAGGCGAGACGTCCCGTTACAGTCGCTTGCTATCAATGTACATGTGAGTGTATGGGGTGGCGTGGGGAACGAGTGCACTCGCCATGGGTTATCTGTGCTGCCGTTGTGGCGTGTATTTGGTCAGGCACGTATTTTGAGCTCCAGCGCAGAGGTCGAGCTGTGCTTTTAACATGTACAGTGACGATCCCGGCAGCGCTACCCGGAAGTGATATGTATCTTCTTTCCAGACATGCGCAGTGAAGTTTTTAGAACGCCGGGCGCCGCATGGTCTGGGCCGTCTCTCAGACATGCGCAGTGTCATTCCCGGCAGCACTAACCGGAAATGACATGCTTTTCTCTTCCGGACATGTGCAGTCTAATATCCGGAACGCCGGGTAAACCAACCTTTAAAGGAACCCGGCAATAGGTATAAAGTAGAATATACCAATTCGGAAATGTTAGGGGCTTATGTGTTATACATTTGAGGGGCCATTGGAGGCATTTAAGGGAAGCAGAGATGATTTGCTCTGTATCCCTCTTATCCTGGGTGCCAGCATACCAAAGGAGCTGCGGGGAGTATCATGTTTATACCTGACAGCGTCTAAGCTAAGTATCAGTCTCCCTATTGAATTTAAATAGGAGGTATCTGTATTCAAGACAGGTTGTATATGCGTTGTATATAGCGTACTCTTTTTCCACAGCGAGAGTTTTTTGAATCCCCTGATGAACCCTAAAATTGTACGGGGGAAACGCGTCGGGATAGCTGGGATTTAAGGTGTTTATACACGTATATAGTGATATTATCTGTCATAAAAGCGGAGCCGTCCTTTATCGGGGCGACTACTCCACTGACGGATAGTACACAGTATGCTGTATCATTTAGGTATGTAGTGGTAATTTATAGGGGTCTAGATTGTATAATTTTAGATAGTTTAGTAAAAGTTATGTTTTAACAGGGATTATAATTTGCAGTGATATAATGATTTAAATCCTCTGTTCATATAGAAGTTGCAGAATTTCATCTCAGTCTGGCCTACTATAATCCCACTCTCTAGCACATACATTTCTGTCACTGCCTGCAATTTGGCACTTATCTGTATATAGATGTACAGTCAGGGTGGCAGGTTCATCCAATTTCTATATAAACCACCCCATATTTATGTCACATGGCTGGACCATTGTAAACTTAAGGGCTTGTTCACACGACGTTTTGGATCCGTTTTACGGATCCGTTTTTAACCTGCGAAAACTGGATGCAAACTGCATCCAAAAAGCGGATCCAGAAAACGTAACAGCTGATCCTTTTTTTGGATGCGTATAGGATGCGTTTTGCATGCATTTTACGGGTCCGTTTTTTGGATCCGTTTTTTCAATGCTTTATTTAAATCAACCTATCAAACTGCAATTTAAATATAATATAACCTATCAATGACCAAGAAAAAACTCTGTTTTTACCTAGTGTCAATCAACTGTACATACACCTATGATTTTAGAACCCGCCCCACCTATTTTTTTTTTTTTAATCAACCAATAGTTTTCAAACCCACTCCATGTAAATTAATTAATAACAATCATTTATAAACTAATTCATTTATAAACTAAATATTTATAAACTAAATATATATTTAGTATACATATATATATTTATATACATTTATATAAATATACATTTATATACTATTATATACATTTATATTATATATAAATTATATATAAATATACTATTATATACATTTATATATAATTATATACATTTATATAAATATATATTTATATACAGTTATAAACTAAATATAACCTAAACATAATATTCAAATTTTATATTAAATTTAAATCCATTGCGTTTTACGGATGCGTTTTTGGCATCGAAAGCGGATCCAAAACGCACCCATATGTATGCTGCGCTTTTAGATCCGCTTTCGGGATGCCAAAAGCGCACTCCATTATTTCCTATGGGGATTTCTCTTGCGTAAAACGCAAGAAGAATTGACATGTCAATTCTTAAAACGGATCCGAAAAGCGGATCGCGATAAGCGCATCGGCGATCACTCGTGATGCGCTTTTGCCATTGAAAGCAATGTTAATCACACTGACAATTGTTAGATCCGTTTTACGGATCCGTAAAACGGATCATAAAAACGTCGTGTGAACAAGCCCTAACACTTCTTACCTTTTGTCCCACCTGTGCAGCCTACTAGGTTGTAAGCTCTTGCGAGCAGGGCACTCACACTTTGTGTCTCATCTGTAAGTAGTTTTTCACTGTGCAATGTATGTCTATTTGTCCGTATCTACACCCTACAAATTGTAAAGTTGTCATGTTCGCGCCATCTGGCCCCGGCCGCTGCGACCATAACTGCGGCTTGGCTTTCCTGTGTGTGCTCTTAGTCCTGGATCTTTATTGATTTCTGGCCAACGCCCTTGGCCAGGAATCCTCCAGCACTCCTAGGGGTTAATCGATTCTCTGGTGATTGACAGCTTCTGCTTCCTATCCCTTCTGCTCTGCTTCCTCCCTTTCCCTATTTATAGCCACCGCTTCCTTCTTCCTGTGCCTGCTATAGCTATTCTGTACCTGTAGTTAGCCTTCACCTTTTGGATCTTCTGTGCCTTTTGACCTCTGCTTGTGTTTCTGGTTTCTCCTTGTCTTACGATTTTGTACCGCGCTGCCCGTCTTGTTATCGACTTGGACCGTCCGACTACTCTTTTGTGTTTTGTGTCTGTTCGTCTCTGTCTGTGTGCACTTAGCTCAGTGCAGTGTCAGTCTTCTGGTTGGGGCCGGCCTGTTAAGGAGTCGGGTTCCCCAAAAGGCAGGGACAGAGGTTGGGGCGAGTGTCAGTGCCTCACTTGTCTATATCTTTGGGTGCGTCCCTGAATACCCCTGACAAAAGCGCTGCAGAATATGTTGGCGCTATATACATAAAGGTTATTATTATTATTTTCTGTGGATCCAAAGCATTTCTGCTGGAAAATCCTCAACATTGTAGATTTATTGCAACTTTGACTTCCCTAATAAAGTCAAAGTTGAAAAGAACGCAGTGCTGCCTGGAAACAGTGTTTACCCCTGAGCTGGGGTATTTTGTGTGATCAGATTTGCTAGGCCTGTAACAGAAGCTCCCAAAATGTTCCCTGGCTTTTTGATATTATATGTGTCAATAGTCTTGTTTTAGATTCAGGGTGATAAAATGCTCTTTGATTCTGTTGGCCTTAGGGTTTCCAGTTCTGCATGTAGACATATGGATAGATCATTTGATTGATGGGTGTAGAAAATCGTGTCTAGATCAGCTGTGAAGATGTCGCTTTATCCTCAGAAAACATTTCGATGTCACAACAGTCATGTGTTTGGTAAAAATATCTCCTCCAATATCTGATTCACGTTCGAAACACGTGTTGCACCCAGGTTTTAGTGGTTTTAGCAGAACTTTTTGTAGGATGGTGTCCATGTTTACCACTGAAGTTCTCTTGCTCTCTAGCTCTTCTGTATGATTTTTGTAGAGGTGACGTGCACTCAAAATGCTGTGCGATGCCAGACTGCTAATAGGGGGATTACAGTCAATAAAACACTCAGACTTCAGTGGTATAATTGTATTCCATGTGCGTTAGACACACAGGTTTACTTTACCATTTATGGTCAGTAATAAAAACATGGGCTCTCATTGTAAAAGCAAATCAGTGTTACAAAAATGGAAATCTGTGTTATATTCATGCTGGTGATGGAAATACGGTGCAACAATCAGTCATAACATTAAAACCACCTGTATAATATTTTGTAGGGCCAGCACATGCCAGCAAAAGAGAATGAACCTTCTAATCATAGACTCCATGAAGGATTACTGTTGTCAGAGGCGGAACTTGAAGCTCCTGGGCCATGATGCAAAGAATGAAATAGGGGCCCCCAGTTACCATGTGTCCTTACTGTTACTGGTGTCTTCCTATGTGGCAGGAGGGCTTTTGGGACCCCTGAGGCTGCTGGGCCCGGTAGCGGTTGCTACCTCTGCACCCCCTGTAGCTACGCCCCTGCCTGTTGTATCTGGTATTAAGACATTAGCAGCAGATCCTTTAAAAGAGATCTGTCATGTGGTTTACACCCCTTATTTCTGAGAGCAGGATATGATAGAGGGAGAGAAGCTGAGCTCTGGGATATCTCCACTCACCGTCCACTTTATTAGGTACACCATGCTAGTAACGGGTTGGACCCCCTTTTGCCTTCAGAACTGCCTCAATTCTTCGTGGCATAGATTCCACAAGGTGTTGCAATGATGCTCAATTGGTACCAAGGGGCCCAAAGAGTGCCAAGAAAATATTCCCCACACCATGACACCACCACCACCAGCCTGAACCGTTGATACAAGGCAGGATGGATCCATGCTTTCATGTTGTTGACGCCAAATTCTGATCCTACCATCCGAATGTCGCAGCAGAAATCGAGACTCATCAGACCAGGCAACGTTTTTCCAATCTTCCACTGTCCAATTTCGATGAGCTTGGGCAGTTTCCTGTTCTTAGCTGAAAGGAGTGGCACCCGGTGTTGTCTTCTGCTGCTGTAGCCCATCTGCCTCAAAGTTCGCCGTACTGTGCATTCAGAGATGCTCTTCTGCCTACCTTGGTTGTAACGGGTGGCTATTTGAGTCACTGTTGCCTTTCTATCAGCTCGAACCAGTCTGCCCATTCTCCTTTGACCTCTGGCATCAACAAGGCATTTCCGCCCACAGGACTGCCGCTCACTGGATGTTTTTTCTTTTTCGGACCATTCTCTGTAAACCCTAGAGATGGCTGTGCGTGAAAATCCCAGGAGATCAGCAGTTTCTGAAATACTCAGACCAGCCCTTCTGGCACCAACAACCATGCCACGTTCAAAGGCACTCAAATCACCTTTCTTCCCCATACTGATGCTCGGTTTGAACTGCAGGAGATTGTCTTGACCATGTCTACATGCCTAAATGCACTGAGTTGCCGCCATGTGATTGGCTGATTAGAAATTAAGTGTTAACGAGCAGTTGGACAGGTGTACCTAATAAAGTGGCCGGTGAGTGTAGTTTTATATGTTTTGGAGCAGGATTTCTGAGTAAAAAGCAGAGAAAATTCTGACCAGACTTCTTAAGAGACAGTAGGAGTCCTGCTCACCTCACCCACATACAGTGATTAACAGCTTTCCCTGTATCAGTGTGTATACAGAACAGTCAATCACTGTATATCACAGAACTCAGCTTCTCTCCTGTATCATATAACCTTATATATCACAGAGCTCAGCTTCTCTCCTGTATCATATAACCTTATATATCACAGAGCTCAGCTTCTCTCCTCTATCATATAACCCTATATATCACAGAGCTCAGCTTCTCTCCTCTATCATATAACCCTATATATCACAGAGCTCAGCTTCTCTCCTCTATCATATAACCCTATATATCACAGAGCTCAGATTCTCTCCTCTATCATATAGCCCTATATATCACATAACTCGGCTTCAGTGCTGTGGAGTCGGAGTCGTCATAAAATGGACCGACTCCCAAAATATATAATAAGTTGGTCCAGTTAGTTTGATGCAGTGCAAAGAACAAGCGGAATTGAGTCCGGCCAGTGCTACTGCTCCCATATCTTCAACCTCATCACATGAGGAGTGTAATTGATGACATGGAGCAGGCAAAGCGCTGCCCCAGGGGAAAAGATCCCGCTCCCAAACAGATTTCAGCAAAATTTTTCACCTGCTTTCAAAGAAGTAGAAGAGTTCAACCATTCATCAGAACTGACTGTGGCTGAGGCAATTCCTTTATACCCTGACATTATTACAGATGTTGCCCCTGTGGTCACTGCTTTTCCCCCAACCCAAGTTAGTGTAGAGAGGATGTTCTCTAGCCTGGAAATAATGAGATCAGATGTGAGGTCATGTATGCAGGATCTGATGGAGGCAATATTATTTCTCAGAACAAATTCAGAGACTCCACAAATGTTCCTGCAGTGTTTTGCATATTTACAATGTTTTTGTGTTCTAAAGTCATATCCAATAAATATATTTTACACTGACAAGCAAAAGGGTAACAATGGTTTGAACTTGTGACTTTCAGGCTCCATATCTCACTATCCACTACAGCTTTGTACATGAGGCTACTGTATTTTTATATACTGTCATCTTACCTATCTTATACATAAATTTGACTCGCAAGTATTTAGCATCTGCTTAGTTCAGATTCTTTCCTGTAACTGCATTGTTACTGTTTTGCTCCTAAAAACCAAATCGTTAATTTTTATTATTTTCTCAGTATTTGGTAAATCCACCTTTGGCTTTCAGCTCTGCCTGAATCCTTCTGGGCTCTGGATCAGATTCAAGCACATCTTGACCAAAATCTGATCCCAGGTCTCATCTACACAGTCCCAATGTCGGTGCAGACTGGACTTGGATACAAATACAGCTTTTTCTTCAACTCTACCCACAAGTGTTCCCTAAATAGCTTGATTATTGTATCATAAGGTGATAAACAGCCTGATGTTACCATTTTACTACAGTAAAAGTTATCACACTAAACATGCGCCGTGTATGAGGGAGTCAGGAGTCGGAGGTTTTGGGAAATTGAGGAGTCGGAGTCGGGGCTTTGGCTTGCTGAATCCACAGCCCTGCTCGGCTTGTCTCCCTCTATCATATAACCCTATATATCACAGAGCTCAGCTCCTGTCATATTCTTACACAGCAGGGAGTGATGTTACCATCCTCACCATCCCAGCCTTAGCTACGAGTAGCAAGAGATGATCAGTAATTAGAGAAGCTTGTGTAAACATGCAAGGGATAAAAACTTCTCTAACTCTGAAATAAAGCAAAATCAGAACAGCAGTGTATTTGGAAATAGTCTTAATTTACCCTTACATACATATTTAAAGCTAATCAATGAGATGGGAATACCCATTTAATACCAAAATAATTTATAACAATACCTAAGGTGTCCTAGCACAACCCAGCAGAGCATTTTCCAGAGCATCATACTGCCTTTAGGAGCTTCTTACCATAGTGCAGCCTGGTGCCTTCTTTTTTCCAGATAAATGATGCACATGCACCTATCCATTCATAAGACTTAAAAAGTAATTCATAAGACCAAGCTATCTTCTTCCGTTGCTTCTTCGTCCAAGTCTGAAGGTCACAAAGCCAATATAGGAGATGTCAGCATGGGTTTTCTGAAAAGTCTGAAGCAATGCAGCTCCATACAAAGAAAACTGCAATGCACTGTGTGTTCTAATACCTTTCTATCATAGCCAGAATATACATTATTTTACAGTAACCTTTAAGTGGGACTAGATTGGCTAGCCTTTGCTATCTGTACACATCTGTAAGCCTTGAGCACCCGTGATTCGGCACAGGACGATCAACGTTCTACACTTCAATTGTCTTTATTTGCTTTAGGGTGCTATCACACAGACACAGTGCATTTTTGGTGAGTTTTTGATGGGTTTTTGTGCAGAAATGTACAGTATTAATTGCTGTGCCTTTCTGCAGAAAAACACATCAAAAACGCACCTGAGTTTTTGATGCGTTGATCGGATGCCTTTTATGTGCAGAAAATCACAGCAATTAATGCTGTACATTTCCGCACAAAAAAACGCATCCTAAAATGCATCAAAAAATGCACCAAAAACGCATCTGCATGTGAAAGCGCCCTTAGGGTGCTTTTACAAAGCGCAGTATTGGTGCAGTTTTAACTGCGCTCCAATTAAACAGTCTTTATTACCAGCAACTTCTTTCAGTTGTCTAAATTGTTCAGAAAGGTGTTTCAAGTGAGTAATCCATTACTGTGTGTGAAGTCTTGTGGATTACAAATGCACTGATTGATTACTCACTTAGATAAGTGAAAGAAGCTTGCTGGTAATAATGCAGTTTAACTGGAGCGCAGTTAAAACTGCACCAAAACTACGCTGTGTGAAAGCTCCCTTAGTGTTACGACTGATTGGCATATACAGTATAAAGAAATTTTACTACCCCCTAACCCAATATAGACTTTTGTTTGTAGTTCGCAGTAAATTTATAGTTAACACATTAGGTTGAGCCAATTAAATAATATATGCATTTAAAAGAAGGGGGTCATCAGAAAAATGACCAAATTTTTTTAAATAAATTTTTTCATTTTTAAACACTTTTTTTTAAGATTTTATTTATTTTTTTAAATTATTATTATTTTTTTTTTAAATCCTGAAATCCTGTTTTTTTTTTTTGGGCCCACTGGGGCTTAAGGCAAATGTCCTAATACACCTAAGAAAAAATCCCCATGGGAAAACCCCAAAAATTTTTTTTGACAAAAAAAAACCCAGTCAAAATTAGGATTCCCGCCAACCCCCGTACAAATTGGAGGGCCTAGGGGGAAATGGGACAAAAACCTTTGGAAAATAAAAAATGTTACTATTTTTTCCGGGGCCCAGCCGGCGGGCTTCAGTAAAAAACCCTGTGGCTGTGTAACTACAGCAGGGGGATTTTCCAAATTGGGGTTTCCGGCCCCCCCGCTGGATACAGTCAGTTTTTTTGTCGGATTCTAAATTTGAATCCTTAAAAAATCCCCCAAAGAATCCGGGTCTGTGAAGCCCATAGCCTAATAATAGTCTTTGGCCACTTCCTGTTTCTGAGATAAAGATTTTCACCCGGGTCCCCCTCTTTAACAGTACGGGGCGGGTTTTTACCTGGAAAGGTGAAACAATGGTATAGAAAACCCCAAAAGGATCCACCACCCCAACAAAGGAGAATTTCATGGGCTCCCCCAAATTTTCCCTCCTCCCTGCACACTTGACTTCTTTTCCAGATTAAAGAAAAATCCCCTAGAAAACTTCCTATAGAAGTCAAGGGGCGGGCCCCTTTTCACAGGCCCCAAAGGGCCATGAAATTTGCGGGAAAAGCATCCTCTAAATCCTTTTTAAAAACCACCAGGCCCCCAAATTTTACATAAAAGAAAACAGAAATAAAAAACCCCAAACAATAAAGAAAAATAAAAATGCTAAGAAACCAAAAATAATAGTTCATTTATTTTGTTTTAAATTATAAAAAAAAAAAAAAAAAAAAAAATTGGGGATAATTTTCCCCTTTAAAGGGGTCTTCCCAAATTACATCAAATTCCCAGTTACCCAGTCCTGTTTTCTCAGTTTTATTTTTAAATACAGGGGGGGTTTAAGGGGGCCCTTTCTCCAAACTACTAACGGGCCTTTAGGGGGATGAGCTGCTGGGACCCCCGGGTCTGTACAAATAGCAACCCAAGTGCTGCACCCATCAGGAGATTTTTTGAAAAAGGTCTGTAGCTAATAGTGCCCCTGGGGAATTTTGACAAAAGCCCCATACCAGAGGGGGTTTATCGGGAAATAGGTGTGGGATACTTTTAAATGGACACATATTGCAAAGTGATTTTTTTTTTTTTTTCCAGACCCTTTAACTTTAAAAAGCAACCCTTTTGTATTGAGACAACCATTAAAAAACCAAAGTACATGACAAAAACCGGGGGCCCCCAAAATAATTGCGGGTAATACTAGCTTGGTGAACCGGGATTTTGGGTCTAACATGCTTTTGGTTTGTTTGGTACCCAACATCAGGGGTTGTTTGGCATTTGTTTTTAAAATTCCGAAGGGGTACTTGCATTTAAAAAAAACATTTTTTTCTTAACGAAATGGCTAACGCCAACCTATATTTAGCATTTTTAATTCTCCATTAAGGGTTTTCCAAAATAACCCCCAAAGTCATTTTTGATGAAAAATTTGGGTTGAAGGGAAAAAAAAAAAAAGGGGTCATCAGATGCACTTTTAAACAGAGCAATAAAACAATTCCCCACAAAACAAAGCTGTTTTAAAATAAATTTGGGACATGAACCTCTGGTCATGGTTGGATAAAATAGAATGGGGATCGGGAAAATTCAGGGGAGAATAGGGTTTTCTTTCAAAAAATGTTTAGGGAGGGAAAATTTTAAAAATTCCCTGGGTGGGTAAACCCAAATTTTCCTTTTAAAGTGAATTTGAAGCGGAGTGTATTTTTCCTTTTAGCAGTCAATGGAGCTCGCTTTTCCTTTTTTTTTAAAAATTTGGGGAAGTAAAAAAAATTTTGTTTTCCTTTTCCAGGGTTTTTTTATGTATTGTTTATTTATTAGCTGACTTGTAACATTTTTGCAATCTCTGTAAAAAAAGTTTAAGGAAAACGTTCTCCCTATATAACATTAGGAAAAAAAATAAATAGGGGGGGTTTTTGGGGGGCTCCCAAATAGAATATTTTAGGACCAGACACCCACTGCAAAAAATTTCAAAACCCCAGGCTCTCGGGATCCCGGTTTTTACCCTAAACGGGAAAGCCCCGGGGGGTTTCCCAAAAAAACAGGGGCCACAAACCGGGGCCTTTAACGGGTTTACAGTGGGGGAAGAAAAAATTTAAATTTTAGCCGGGATAAAAGGGATATTCCTCAGGATATCCCCCAGGGAATAAGGAGTGTTTTCTCCGAAAGGGCGTCGGTTTGAAAAAGAGAACAAATTTGGGAAAAATTTTAAAGAAATTTTCTAAAAAAAAATTTTGGAACATTTTATCTTGGAAAAATAAGGGGGTTTTAAACCGCGGGGATTTTCTTCTTTTTTGAAATTACATTCCCCCCCCAAGAATATCCTAAAATATCTTGATAGTTTAAAGGTCCTACACCCAGCAATCGCACCTTTTTGGTTAAAGAACAAAGGGTCCCTTTTAAACCTCTGCCCTTCATTCTTGTTTGTGCCCATAATAAAGGGAGATTGCCCCCGCCCAAGTAGGGCCCTTTTCGGGTTCACGCGGGGATAAATTTTTGGGATAAAACCGGGACACACGTAAAAGCTGTATTTAAAAAAGAACTCAAAAAGACTTAATGGGGGGGAGGCCACCTCCCTTTTTGCGCAGTTTTTGGCAAAAATTAAAGATGAAAGTAAGAGGACCCCCTTTTTCAAAATAGATGCGGGGCCCCCCAAATCTCAGGAACCAACACCTATCAATTTTTATTGGCAAATCCACAGGTGTTCCTAGAATGTCTAAAGGGGAGAAGTCCTTCACACTAAAAAACCTTTTGCAAACTTTGGGTTCCCAGGAGTGGAAATTTTTTTTCAAGGTTAAAAAAATTTTGGGTTTTAATGCACAAATAAAAACACAATTAGTATCTGTACATAAAATTTTATATTTTTAAATTTTTCATGTTTTTTAAATTTTTTTGGCCAAAAAGTACCGGGATCATCTGCTGTCAGAATTCCCTCTTTGCGTGATCTGCCTGAGAAGTTACAAGACTTACCACCCGGGCTTCACAGTATTGCAATACTCCATTTTTTCAGTCCATAAAGGGAATGAGAAATTCCTCAGGGGAGATTTTCCTGTTTGTCCTCATAAAGAAAAACAGAGAGGTAATAAACTATTATTTTTAGCATTTTTTTGGGTATTGGTGCCTTTTTAATAATAATGTATTCAAAAGGGGCTAAATTCTCTTTATTCCTGGAGATAGGATTTTTATTGTCTGATAATCTTTCCTGACACTCAGATGGGTTACTAAGAAATTCAAAAAGATTTTACTCTTTAAACCATGGTCTGCTAGAACCTATGCACGACGGGCATTTGGTAGTTTTTCAAAAAACTACAGAACCCGCCGACAAATGGTTTTTTAAAAAATTTTTTTTTTTCTATAAAAGGGATTTTCAAAATTTAATACAAATTTTCACATTTGAAAAAATTTTGCAGCTTTGAATTTTTAAAGACCAGTCCGGTTTCCCTGAACTGGTTTGGGGGGCCTGATTTTAAAAAACCCCTCATGAGTTACTCCACTAAAAACAAAACCCCCCAAAAAAGTATCAAAACAGCATTTAGAAGTTTATTAACCCTTTGTTTTTTCACAGAAATTTAAAGCAAAGGGGGGTAAATTTGGGATTTTTTCTTTAGGGTTTTTCACCTGCGGGATAGATGAAATTTTTAAGGGGGGTCGTTATGCATTTAGAGATAGCAAATAGCATACTCTTTTTTATTTTTTGATTTTTTTGGGGGCAAATTGGGTTTTTTGTAAAGGGGAAAAGGGTGGGACATGTTTTTTTTTTTATTTTCCCCATAGGGGACTTGTAACAAACCCAAATAAAATAGGGAAGAAGGCTAGTACGGTTTTTCATGGCACTGACATCACAATGTCCGGCCCCTGCCCACAGGCACAGCCAATCATTGTGACATCAAGGGCACCTGCGTCCTCTCGGGCACCGCAGCGTTTATATTACAGCTGCTCCTTGAGACAGGGGGGAGCACCCCCCTACTTTTCCCTTACATCTGCGTCACAATAGATTCACAGGTAAGGGGTAAATCCCCCCATGGCCAGGCGGTCAGGGCCATCGCAGGACCCCAGCTGTTAAAAACACCCTGACATAGGGCAGTGATCATTAAATTTCTTTTTTTATAGTTCAACAATCACCTGAATTAAACTGAAGGGGTTAATTAAAAAAATATCATAAAAATTAAAATTCATAAAATAATCTAAAATAAAAAAACCCAAAACAGCATCTACCAAAATCTCGTTCCAATCAGGGATTCAAAGACTTAGGGGGACATGCATAATTTTTGGGGCCCAAGCGCCATTTTTTTTTGGGGGCATTGTATGTAGAAATGCCTGAATCTAGGACCTGTTCTACTGTGGGTCATAGATTTGGTGCTTTTAGCTACTAAGCGACAATTCGTCCCCGTAAACCACCTTTAAAGTGTTTACCTGTTCCAGCAGTAAAACGCCGATTTTTTCCGTACTGAAGCATAAATGTGTACTGTAGTGCGACTCACCGCCAGACACCCCCCGATCTTACCATTACAAAGGCCCGAGCGCCTCTAAGTGCCTAATATTTTTAGTACAACCTCTTCAAATATGCGAAGAGGGCTGCGACAGTTTTTTGGCCTGAAAAGACCCAGACTTGGGCCAGTCCCTACATCAGTCGCCCTTATTAAATATTTTTATGAGCAGCCGCATCACAGCAGGCAAAATAAAGAAAATGTTTGTTTCTATTTGCGACATGCAATTCTATCACATTTGTGATCTTTCTTAAAAGCACAAAACTGAGACCTTCATTTGCCACCTTTGCGTATGTAGAAAAAAGGCTGAAGCAGAAAAAAAGAAATTTCCACACGACCAACGTTTTATTTAGGTAATAAAATGAAAAAAAAAAAATCAGAAAAAGGAGTGTAGAAAACGTCTAGCTAAGACGTATTTGATCCCATAGTAACCAACAAGCTCCCCTTTCATTTTATACGGGCCCGAAAAAATTAAAGGGGGGCCGATTGGTTCCATGGGCAACAAGGAAAAAACTTAACAGACAGTTTTCATACATTTGCCCGTAAATTTTTCTGTAGAAACTCAACTCAATCAATTGCACTAATTTCTATAGAGAAGAGGAGAAGTAACAAGATACAAATGTAACAGTTCTTAAAGGGGTTTTTTCACCTCTGTTTTCACTGAGTTTTAGCACTCGTCGCCCCGGGTGTGGGGGCTTCTACGCGTTATTTGCAAAATTTCCTTTTAGGGAGCCCTTTCGCTGATAGTAAGATTTTTTTCCAACAAGATTTCAGAAAAGCCATGCTTTTCACCTCACACACATGAAACCTTTTTTTTTAGTGAAGCTAATCTTCTTAAATATAATTATTTACTTTCAATCCAGTCCGTCCTTTTGGGGGAACATCCCCCCACTGCTTTTTTGCGCCAGCTAATCAGGGAACAAATCCTCCTGGGATGCAGGGAACAAAGATTTTGGTTGTTTGGGCTTCAAAGCACATAAAAAACATTCTACTCAGACAAAAATAAACTTGTTGACCAAATCATTTTTGAAAAAGTCCTTCATTTTAAATTTTCCTTTTTTTGAAAAAGCTAATATTTGAGTGAGAAAAACACCTTTAAATGAGACATAATACACTAAAATAGCAACATTCTAAGCACAAGGTTAATATTGAAACTTCTGTAGCAGGGAAAGCACTATGACGTACCATAGTACAAAGAGAAATATTTAAAAGCATGATTGACATTTATGAACTTCTTTTCCCTATAAAGATTAAAGCAGTTCATTGAGTTGATTTTCTACTGAAAAATTAATTATGTTAATAAAATTTTGTTCTGATTTTTATATTTTTCGTTTCTTCTAATTAAAATCGTACGATTTTTTTTTTTTATGCTGTTATATCATACATTATTTTTTGTTCATCAAAACGTAGGTTCCTCGGTCAGTAGGTCAGAATTTGGCATGCTAGAGAAACTTTTTAGGAACAGTTTTCGTTCTAATTTTTTTAGTTTTCGTGTTTACTACATTAAATGAAATAGATTTTAATCACATGTTGATGAGTATGGAAATTTTTTTTTCTGTTCTCAGCATTTATTCTACACATGGTAATAGCCGGCTACAACAGGTCTCTGAGACTTGTTGGGTGCTAAGCAAGATCACTACTACAATAGTTTCTATTCACAGACATGCTACTCTAACAAGTTTTTTATTTATTTCTAGCATGCTTAAATGATAATACTTATAATACTACGCTAACTGCGTAAATACCCAATTGAGAACGGGATTTATGGTAGATGCTGTATTGGTTTAATTATTTTAGATTATTTAATATTCATTTTATATGAAATTTAATATTAATTTGATATGAGATAATTTTCGATTTTTGGGATATTAATTTTAAATTAATTTTATATTATTTTAGATTATTTAATTGTATCTAGTTTTATAATTAACATATGTTAGCATGGCCCTAGCTGTCAGGAATTCTGTGGAGTCTTTTCTGCGCACCAACCTTTGCACTTACACTGCGGCACATTTAGGCTTTGTATCAACGTTGCCTTGCGTCCCAGCTATGATACGCAAAATGTATGAACTGCAGCACGGCAGGTTCAAACATACTGTCGTATTTTATACTGCTCTATAGCGATTTCGATCTAGTGTTTCTCCGTCAATTTTTATGCTTGCTTTAAATGAACACATGTAAATCACTGTGTTATGACTAGTGCAAGTCTGACACTTTGCTTCATAGAATACAGAACAGAATTTATTTACTGGCCACTTGCAACTTGTTGTTGGTAAACCAGTATACCAGTTTCCCAAAGCTCCTTGGAATAAGTTATATATCTCTGTAACAAAAGATAAATAGAAGGAAAAGAAACTATTAGCCAAAGCTAACAATTCTACATTAAATGGGTTGTCTCACTATCAGGATTGCTTTTTTATATTAAAGATCTTGCAAAAACAAGTCGCTTTGCAATATATGTCCATCAACAGTGTCCTACCTATTCTGAGATATCCCCTCTTGTATGGGCTGCTTCAGCTCCTCAGGTCGCTATAGTTACAAACCTGTTTGATCTCTCCTGATAGGCTGCCAGCACTGGTTGCTATAGCTACAGACCTTGCAGCCTAGTAGAAGCCAGTAAACACACCCCTGAATTCAAAATGAAACCAAGAAAACAGGACTGAGGTAAGATGAATCAATGTAGTGAGACAACCCCTTTAAGTAACTCCCCAAGTCATAATCATGGGTGACCAGGAAGGAGGGTTAGTTGTTGATGTCTTGCAAAAGTTATATGCCTCTAAACAATCTTATAAATTTTTCCTTAAAGTGGTTTTACTACCATAGACTTTGATGTCATATCGCAATCTTGAAACATTCAACCAAAAGTTATAGAGCAGATTGGGGAACTTGCACACGGCTCTCCATTCTGTTCTATGGGAGTTCCAAGTACAGTTGACCAGTGTGTTCGTCTCTGCTCATAACTCCTTTAGAACAGAATGGAGAGCCGTATGCAAGAGCGACCATCTCTCCAGTCTGCTGTATAACTTTTGGAGGCCCGTTCCCGAGATAGGTGCGGGTCCTTGAGGTGGGACCTGAAGCTATCAGACTTTAATGGCATATCCTAGTGCTATGCCATAAAAGTCTATGGTGGTAAAACTAGCAAAAACGTATTTAAAGTAAACCTATCAGGTGGTTTATACTATCTTTAGAGTGGGATATGTTAAAGGGAGAAATTCTGAGCTCTCTGATACATAGGTTTATATGATTTGGAGCAGGTTTTCTTAGGAAATCCTAATATGACTCTTCAAGAGACAGTGGAATTCATGCTTACCCCACCCTCACATACAGTGATTGACAGCTTTTCCTGTTTCAGTGTGTATTCAGAGCAAACTGTCAATGACTCTATGTGGGCACAGTAAGCAGTACTTTCACTTTCTGTTTTACATTTTTTGTTCAGCTTCTTTCCCAGAAATCCTGCTTGAAATTATAAAAACCATTAAGTCACAGAGCTCAGCTTCTCTTCCTTTATCACATCCTGCCCAAAAACAGGATAGAATACATCACCTGACAACTTTACTTAAATATCACAAGGCATTATGGGAAAGGAGCTGAGAAGCTCAAGTGCCCATTATTGGATGTAACAAATCCTCAATTTGCTTTTGACCCACTGGGTCTTTGGAAAGCAAAAGGGATGTTAGCCAAGTCAGCATCACCCATCTGTATACAGCCGTTTTAGGGGTTTTGCCCCTCGTCAGTACAGAGCAGAGCTATGCTGGCTTGGCTGAGTGGGAGGCAATGAGTGGCTCAGAAAGGGAAGATCTCTCCTTAGGGAGAGCGCTATATAAGTGTGTGGAGATTCGAAATTGCCTTTTGCACTCCATGAAGCATCTGCATATCACAAGGCATTATAGGAAAGGAGCTGAGAAGCTCAAGCGCCCTCTATTAGATGTAACAAATCCTCAATTTGCTTTTGACCCACTGGGTCTTTGGAAAGCAAAAGGGATGTTAGCCAAGTCAGCATCACCCATCTGTAGACAGCCGTTTCGGGGTGTTTGCCCCTTGTCAGTACAGAGCAGAGCGATGCTGGCCTCTCAGCTCCTTTCCCATAATGCCTTGTGATATGCAGATGCTTCGTGGAGTGCAAAAGGCAATTTTGAATCTCCACACGCCTATATAGGTGCTCTCCCTAAGGAGAGATCTTCCCTTTCTGAACTTTACTTAAAGTCATAGAAGGACAGAGAGAGACAACGGAACCAATTCTCAAAGGAGTGTTCTTACCATGCTGTTTCACAGAGCCATAGCCAGCTTCATGCATATCAGTTCTGCTATTCTTAGCTAAACCTTTTAAAGGGACATTAGTGATGGAGGGATCTAAACAGCAGGTCAGAAGACTACAAACATGCCTGGTTTTTACAATTTCAGCTTTCAGTGTGCCCAAAAGGGGGCTTGTGTTATTTGTTCAACTGCATACCATGTGACCCAGCAGTCATGACATCCCCATGTCTATCTCCACAGTGTGCTTACTCTAGTCAAACCAAGGTAGGTTTATGTAAAGAGCTGTGAGTAGCTGCAATGTAACTGAGTGGTTAGCACTTCTGCCTTTCAAAATAAGGGTCCTAGATTCAGATCCCTGCAGGAGCCAAACATGGATTTTATATGTCTCAATGCAAATACCTCATTGAAGTTTCTTTCTTTTTATTTATTTGTACTGTTTGACTAATTACTAAGGAGTACAGAGGACAGGAGTAGAATGACAGCACCTGGGATTGAACACTCGCTCAGCAGTGAGTGAGTGTCTGTGATTACTAAGCAGGGAAGAGACTAAGCCCGTGTTCACACGGCTTATTCAAACCGTACTTGCGAGCCGGATTGCGCTCGCAATTCCGGCTTTTAAAAAGGGGCCGGGGCGCTGCCCGCCGGCCCCATAGACTTGCATTATCCACGGCGCGTATTGCGCCTGGATAATGTGCATGTCAATTTCTCCCTGCTCGGCGAGGAGCGACGGAATCCACTGTTCTCTATGAGAACTGTGGATTACCGTAATGACTGCGACGGATTGGAGCCGTACTGCAGCGCAAATGCGGCGCGCAATACGGCTCCAATCCGCGGCGAAATAAGCCGTGTGAACGGCCCCTAACAGTAGCTGCCTGAGAGGGGATTTGATGTCTGAGCATGTGCGGCCAGGACTGAGTTGCTCTCATCACTTTTGTATCCCCTGGAGATGAGCTGTATGCTATGGATCACTATGGTAGCAGCTAAAACAAAAACGGTGCAGAATTTTTAATAATGATGAATGGTGAAAATGTTAATTTTTTTAATTTGCAAGATTCTCACATCAATTTTACTTTGTGGCAAACCCCTTTAAACTTTATCAGTAGGAAACATGAACAATCTCCTGTCGGGGCTCAAGGGCCTGTTAGAGCACAGAGAGGTGGCCAGTAAAATAGAGAAGCTTATGTATACAAACAGGAGGTACGCACTGCCTTAGCTCAGAAGGGAAGGAAAATCGGAACACTGATTTATTTGGTAATAGTCTTTATTTACCTTTGCCTACATGATTAAAGATAATTAATGAAATGGGAATACCCCTTTAAGTGTTAGAGTCCTGCATGAACCAGCTTAGTAGTCTGTACCGCTATCCTGTAAGCACACTTTGCACTTTACTTAAGTTTTCTCAATCTCATGTTATTGGTTATGACGCAAGCTTTGAGACCTTCTTGGCAGCATATAAGTAATTAAGGGGGGAAAGACTATAAAAATGCAAAGTGCCTATACCAACAGGTTAGAGCAGGTTCTTAATTGGCCTCAAATAAGAGTTTTTTTCCTTATTTTGGACATTTAAAGGTGCAGTAGTAGTAACGGAGTGTGTCCTGCTGAGCAGTAGCCATGGAGTATCGGTAATAATTCAATGCTGGCTCTGTCAGCTGAAAACTGTCACATCCAGGATCATTTGAAGACATTGTAGATGAGGAGATTAACATATGATTAATTTCCTGGTTCCTGAGTCAGGAGCCGATAGCAATGTAACAAGTTTTTTAAGCCTGCTATGTACTTAGAATTCACTGCTAATAACTGGTTAGCAATGTGAATATTATGATAATGAACATTAGCCAGAGCTGTTATAAGATATGAAATTCTACTTTGCTTTTCTTACCATCCCCACAGTGACAAGTTAATTATATTAAAATTAACCTTTTACTATGGTACAATGTAGTGTTGTATATTAGCATTCTGTGTTGTGTATTAATCAGTCTTCTTTGCAAAAAGCTCCAGGGCATGCTGCTTTTCTAAAGACATAAGCACCCGGATTTTTTTTTTTTTTTTTTTTTAAGTAGTATGCACAGTACACAGTGATTGGATGATGCCAATTAGGTCTCTTTTACATGTTTGGCGTATTTAAGCATTCACACTACATCCACAATACTTAGAAGTCAACTATAAAGGAGTATTTGAAGTGGTTGTGATCATCTATTATATCTTTTATGGTCACATATGATCTATGCTCAATTATTTTCGAACTTTATGTTGATGTTGATTTTGTTTTTTTATCTAGATTAATTAAAAGTTATATTTTAGGTAAAGTCTACACTGCAATGTGAAAATGCCATGCACAATCTGATGGCAATTTCACATCGATGAACAGCGCCACACCAACAGTTTTTGTACGTTTTTTGTGCAAAAAAAACGTGGTTGGATTTTGGATTCCCAGTGGCCCAGTACATTGGGGCTCCCGGAATCCGACGGCGGTCCGGCGAAATATACAACATGTTTTATATTCCGCCAGGCGGTTTTAGGTTTTGGAGACCCTCAGTAAAAACCCTGTGCTGTGTAACTACAGCATGGATTTTCTATGGAGGACTACACTGCGCTAGGTATGGTTGGATTTTTGGCGGATTCAGAATACTGAATCTGCTGAAAAAACAACCAAAATCCAGTGCTGCGTAGACATAGCCTAAGGGACTTGCAGCACCCTGATATAATTAGTTTGCTATGTGGTCTTTGGCTATTACTTATCTAATTACTCTGTGATATATACTACTTGTAGCCATAGCCTAAGTCTTGATTTTTTTCTATAATGTTTGTATGTTTTCTAAACCACAAAATTGAAAATGTTTTTTTGATTTAACTTTGGCATTTTTCATCATATTGGTGACAGGCACATGAGTCACCATATTACTCCCTTTTCCCAAAATTCCCCTGAGGGCCCTCTGGGGGACACCTCTCTGGGGAAAATACATTGTTTACCATGCCAGTTTTTTGTGGCTATTATTGTGCTTTGGGACCCTAAAGGAGATTCTCTTCTTAATATAATTAAGTGATTCTCCACCTTCCAGCTGTTCTGTCTGACATTTATTTGTAAGGACTTGCTTTATCTGTTTTAGTCTATTACAGTCTATGTTTATTTTTCTTTTATCTTTGATTTTTTTTTTTTTATTCTAAGTTGACACTTTTGGGGTTTTGGGTCCCAAATACAATTTTCCCCCCAAGAGTAATGTCAAAGGGAGAACTTTTTAAATTTTATCATTTTTTTTTTTTGTTACAGTTTTCAGGGGATTTATTTTTTATTTTAATCAGTTCTGTACGGCTTGTAAAAGTAATAGAGATAGTCGTAAATATTTAGCTGTGGTGATCCCTAATTAAGTATATAGTAACACTGGAAAATATTTCTGCATATCACCCTACTCTTTTACTTGCGGTAACATGGTAAGGAGAAAACTACACAGATAGAAAGGAATGTGATCATTTGTCTGGTGATTAGCAACACTGACTGCCTAGCACCCCATTCACATCCACAGACTATTATTAACTGCTCGGACCATGGCTGCCTCGATTTATTTTTCTATTTTGCACAGGTGATACTGAATAATTTCAGGCACTAAATCAAATAAAACCCTTTTGTTTTCTTTAATTTTGTCTCTAAAGCTTAAAAGGGATTTTTGGGGCCCAAAATTCATGCTTATTGGTCCATCGGGGTATGAGTAAAAATAGAAGGTGAGTCTCATGCCTCCCGGCTGTCGAACCATATACCCAGGGAACCCTGGAATTTTTCATCGTTCAGTGACCTCCCCCCAAACTTCAGGCCGAGGGGTCAAGGGAGGTCTGGGGAAACACCCCTTTAAATATTTTTTTTTTCTTCACAAATTACATACAATTGATACTTCAAATGGTAGGTAGTTAAATAATTTTATTTTTGCCCAATTGATTGCGTAATAAAATGTGAAACAGTCAGCAAAGCTAAAAGACTCTTTGATACTGATGTGGAGGTTTCCCTTGGCCCCCGGGCCCTACTTGTGCGATTTCCAAAATTTAAAAACCAAAAAAGTGATTGTATATGCTTTTTTTGGTTAGCGCAAATGGAAGCAGCCCCAAATTTGGGGGGGGGACGTGCCCCTTTTAAACCACTTTTAAACTATATCCCCTTGGAAGGGGGCATCTACATTCCCCTGAGTTTGGGGCCCGGCCTGTGTTTCCCCCGGGGTTTTTAAAATTTCTTGCGAGCCGGGAAAACCAAAAGGGGGGGACCGGGATTGTTGCCTTTTTCCCCTTAAAACCATTTTAAAGGGGCGTGACCGTCCCAAAATCAAATTTTTTCCGGGCCCCAGGAGGTAGTCCCGGAGGAATCGAGCCCCCTTTAATGGTTTGGGTTTTTCCCTTCAAAAATGGGAAATTTTTCGCCCCGGCAGGGGCAGCTTCCTGCTGAGGAAACTACGGGATGTTCCTCCCTTGTTTCCCGGGGGACATTATCCCCCAAAGGCCCGGGACTTGGGGGCATTGTTTTTTCCCAAAATTTTCTCAAGAGAAATCGGGGGGCCCCCAAAAATCCCGGGTGTCAAATTTGAGTGACTTCAGGTTTTGGAAGGTTCCTAAACCCTTTTGGGGACCTTTTAAATCAGGGGGGGTTTTGGGGAAACCCTTCGTTTAGGTCAGTTAGGGCCCCGCCATCTCGGCAAAATTAGGGTTTAAATCGCGGGTAATACCCCCAAAATTCCCTAAAAACGTTTCTCATTTTTTTTATTGAGGGGACGGGGCCAGGTTTGGATGGCTTCTTTTTTTTTCACTTGGGCTTTATTCCACTCTTCCCAGGGTTTACCCCAAGTAAGGGCCTCTTCCACCCCTAGGGGCCACTTCCCCCTTGGGGTTTTTAGGGTTTAAACCCCCTTTCCCTTTAGGGCATCTAGGTTTAGTTGGTTTTCTTCTTAAAGGGGACTCTCCAACCCGGGCCCTGAAGTTCACTAGGCTTTAAAGGTTTGGTGACGCTTGCCCTTGGGGGGGCCCAAAGTTCCTATCCCATCCCCCTTTGGAAGGTGGGGGGGAGCCCCTTTGAAAAACCAAAAGACATTCTTACGTTTTGGGGAAGGACCCGTCGGTGTAAAAAATGCAGTCTTTTTTCTCAGGCCCCCTTTGGGGAAAGGGGATTCCCCAATACTCCTTGGTAAGGTTGGGGGGTTGAATATCCGGGGCTGGCCCAAAAACCTCTCAAAAAGTCCCACCCGGGGCAGGGGGTATGCACGCCTTGGATACCTATTTAGTTGGGTAGTGTTGCAAAAGGCCCCACTCCCGTTGGGTTTTGGCATAACACGGGGGGGCTGGACATGTCTTAAAATTCCTCTTCACCCCAAATTTTTAAACATTCTCTGTCCTCCTTTCCCACAATTTCCCTACGGGCCGGGGGAAAACCCATAAGGTTTTAAACTTATCGGGGACATGGGGGGCTGGTCCCCAAATCTCATTTTCCCCAAAAATTTGCGAACCCCAGGTCCCTCTGGGAAAAAGCCCCTTTTTTGTTGAGCAGTTGTCTGCACTGTTGGGTTGGGGAAGGAGGACAGGGTCTCTGAAATTTCTTCACTCCCTTTTTACTGGTCTTTTTTGGGGACAACAAAAAAGGTTTACCCCCGGGGGGGATCCCTACCCTTCCTTTGCGGGAGAAAATTTAAATTTGGGGTAGTTTTTTGTAGGGCTTTTCTACCCGGGGATGGACCCGTAGTTGTTTCCCCCCTTTCAACTCCCTATTTGGACCTTCCCATTTCGCCAGGAATTTTGGTTCCCCCTTTTGGGTTTACAAAGACCGGCCCCGGTCCGGGAAATTAACTGTCCCCCGGGGGCCCTTTTTGTAGCTCTCGCTTGCGCCTTTTTGGGCTGTAAGAGATGTTTTTTAAAACAATGGAAGTACCTGGGCAAAAGGGGTTCCTGAAAACGGGGCCCAAAATGCTAAATGAGGTTTTATGGGGCGTGACTTCGCTTTCCCGGGTTCTTTGGCGATATCTAATAGACCCCTGGGATCCCTCCCAAATTAAGCAATTCAAAAGGGGGAAAACCCTGTGGAGGCTGTGGAAAAATCTCTAATAGAAAAAAAGGGATACGGCCCAAAAGGGGAGTCCCCAAACTCGGCCTCCCTTTCGACTACTTTCTTCCAAAAATTGGCCTTCATGGTCTTGTTTAAGGCTTACCAAAAACCCTTTTGTCTTTGGGGGGGAAACCCGAGGTGCGTGGGTCGGACCCCCTCAGAAACCTTTCAAGTTTCCCTTAAATTTTCTTGACATAATTTGGGGGCCCTTGATCCGTCGGATCTCTTTCGGGAACCCGGGTTTGGGAAAATAGTGCCAAAGCTCCCTAGCAATGAAAATTTTTAGGGGAAGCATTTTCAGGGGCCCCAGTTCTGGGTACCTTTGGGGGCGTAGTCCCGATGACCAGAATGTAATGGTGTTCTAGCCGACTTTAACCGGGCCCCCACTTAAAAACCCTGCTACTTCTCAAAGGGTATCTCAAAATAGGGGAATGGGGTTTGCGGGGGTGCGGAAATTGGTGACTGGGGAGGTTTCCTGGCACTGGGGCAGGGGCTGGGGTGTTCCCGGGTTTCCGGGGTTTTAAACCCCCGGCCCGTAGAAATTTTGGGTTTGAATCCTCTCTAGGTTTATTTTGGCCCCAGGTTCCCCCCAAAACATGACTGGGCCGGGCCCTGGGCCAAACCCCCTTTTGGGGTTTGGGACTAAACAGGTTGTTCCACCCCTTCTTCACGGTTTTTGGGCACCCGGTACAATTTGGTTCCCCTTATGGCAAAATGGGGAAATTTTTTCCTCGGCCCCCGAAATCTTGGGGGGCCCCTCCAAAGGAAACCCCCCACCTTTTTTAAAAACCTTAGGGTTTTTTTCCTGCAGCTGGGGGCCCTCCCCCAAAAATTTCCCCCAGATACCCCCGGTCGGGGACTGTCTGTCTGGGGGTGAAACGTTTTTTCACCCTTTTCCCCACATAAGAGAACGGGGAACCACCTCTGGCAGGGGGTCTCAGGGGTGTCCCCTGCTCTGAGGGGAAATTTTTTGGTGAAATGTATTTTTTTCCCTAGTAACCCAAAAAAGGGCAGTCCCCGGGCCAAAATTTTTCGCCTGTGCAGTAAAACCCCTTTAAGATGCCCACTTGGTGGGACACTGTACCCCCCTCAAAATTTTAAGTGACTCGTGCCCCTGGGAAAAACTTTGGGTTTTACACCAAACCACAGAAGTGGTATAAAACTAGGAAAAATGATTTAAAATTAACTTTTATTAATTTAATTAGATACACAAATATATACTAACCACCAAAAAAAAAACTATCCCCAACCCCTTAAAAAACTGCCTAACCGAATTGTGGAGAAAAATGCCTGATAAGGGGTCCCCAAAAAAACGTACCTCTGCACCTCACCCCCAAATACGGTTTAAAAAAAATTTCTTTAAATTTGAAAATTTTAAAATAATCTTATAGTGTTGATGTTAGATATACTCAATCCCCTCAATCCCTCTTTGGACAATAGATGATGGATGAAAAAAATTTTTTTTTTTTTTTTTTTTTTTTTAAATTTTGGGATCCCCAAAGTATGCACGTGGGTCCCCAAAATTTTTCCCGGGATTTAAACATGGGGAATAGGGGTTGGAGAGTGACCAAATCCCCCCAAATTCCCGGAGTCCCCCGAAGGGTTTTCCATTTTACCCCGATTGGACAGGTGGAAATCCCTTCTCCGTGGGCCATCACTGCTGTGCAGGCCCGGGTTTCGCAAAAAAATTTACGTTGCCGCCCTATGGAACGTCCATGGGTTTCCCAGCCAAAGGGGGGATTTGGGGGGCCAAAGTGCCCCCGGGAGCGTGGCACTTCCGCAGATGATCTCCCTGGGCAGAGGGGGCGGATGTTGGCTTGGCAGGCCCTTTTGGGCCCTTGGGGCCCGGGGTTTCTTTGGGGGTTTGGGACCCCCTTTTTGACCGTCTGAGTCATTGCATACGCCCGTTTTGGAGGGGCCCAAAAAGGGCCCGGATGACCATGGAGAGATCCACGGCCCCGGGGACCTTTCCACCAAAAGGGACCCAAGTCATCCGCCGTTGGGGTTTTCCTGCGCGGCCCCCCACTGCACTGGTTGGGAAAAAGGGGTGCACAAAAAACCGGGGCCATCCCTGACCCTTTCCCCCATCTGGGCTGGGGAACAGCTCTGGCTGCAGGCAATTTTTTGGGATGAGGTTTCAGGAGAAACAAAACATTTTTGGGAAACCCTTTGGGGGCGGTCCCCCCTGTATCCCCATGGTGCACCCTCTGAGCCGGACGGGGGCCCCTAAGCCCGGCGTTTCCGGATCTCTTTATCTCAAACTTAGGGTATTCCCCGGCCCCCTGCGGGGGAAAGTCCTAATAAGAATTTTGAACCCCGCCCCGGGGGAAAGGGGCCAGGAACCCTTGCCCACTGCGGGGCTGGTTGTCTCTCCCCTTCGGGAAACCCCCTCGAAGACGGTAAGGGAAAGGGTTTCCGGGCGTCCTCTGGGGTCTTTTCTGCGGGTGTCTCGTAACCCCCTTAGCGCCTGGTTTCCCCTTTCCTTTCCCGACAGGGTGTAGCTGGGGGCTCCTTCCCCCCGGGTAGCTTCCTCCATGAAGGCCATTGTTTATTAGGAGTGGTTGTTTCCTGGTTGAACCCCCACGGATTGCATGGGCTTGTTGCGGTTTTGGGGGTCACCCGCACCAGGTGCTTTTAGCGGTCCTCCCTACACCCCCTTTTGGGTTTGAAGGTAGCAGCCCCCTTTTAAACCCGGGGCATGCATTTCTTACTCCAGGGTGTTGCCCGGGATCCCCAGGACACCAATTGTAGGGATTAGCGAAAAAGGGGAAAAAACCCCCGGGCCCTTTTGGGGTTAAACACAGCAAGGGGGTTTTTTGGTGCAAATCCCCCAAAAAAAAAGCAAATAAAGGCAGGCTTGCTTTAGCTAAAAAAAAAGATCGGAAAAACAACAGTCAAGGGTAAGTGCAGTAACCCTATAAAGGGTTTCCCCGGGGAAAGGGAAACCCACGGGAGGGCTCAGTCTCTCTTCTTCTGGAGTTGGGAAGGCTAGCTCTGGCTTCCTTCCAAACATTTGCTCCCCCTGAACCGTTTGTACCAAAGGGAAGGAACCCACCCCCCCCCCACTGGGGGCCTGCTGGCCTTATATAGGGTGGTAAAAACCCCCGGGGGTGGAAAGTGGGAAAAGCCGTCCCCCCAATTACAGACGGCTCCAATTAAAGCCCGACCCCGGTTTACGGCATTATTCCCTACTAAAATAAAAAAACCCTTTTTCAGTGGCCTGCTTTCCGCTGAACCAAAAACCCAAAAAGGGTTTTTTTTCACCCATCTTTTTGTATATGCCTTCCCACAGAAAATACATGAAAAAGTTAAAAAAAAGGGCAACCCTTTTTTTTAAAAATTGGGGCCCCAAAAATTTTTTAAAAACCGTTGTTTAAGGGGTATTTATATTCAAATAGACGTACGATTTTTTTTGGACAAAAAAATATTTTAACCAAATTCCCCCTTCCCTTATTAATAAAATTTTTAATTAGAAATTATTAGTTTTTAAAACGCAAACAACTATATTCGGTTTGATTAGTACATGTCGAAAAGTGGTTTTAGGGGATTTTGGGCCTAAAATTTTTTGCCTAAACTTGCTTCTTTCCCTGTGTCAGCCTTCCCCTTGCCATTTTCCAGGTTGGGCCCCGGCTTTTGTAAGTTTTCCCGCAAGGGGGAAAAGGGAAAAAAAAGTGGGGGATTATCACTGTAGAGCAGATAATGTGGTTTTGGGTTTTAACAGAGATTAACAGTTTTAACAAGATGGAGACTCGTCACACATTTTGAATTTAAAATTGCAAACTTTAATCGCTCATTTAATCTATAAGGACCATTATAATAATTTAACATCCATAACAATACACTGTTTTTTAGCCTACAATAAGAAATAGTAGCCTACAACATAAAATAGCACAGAAAATAAATTTTGTCTTATCACCAAAGGAGTTTCAGATCCCTGCCATAGGTATATACCTTGACCTAACCATAGGCCTAAGACCAGTAAAAAGTTTATTACAACTTTACTGCACTCAGAAGTCAATGAAGCCAAGATATGAAAGGTGCTGTCCTACATAGCAAACCCCTAAATAGATAGAATTAGCTGATAGCTGCAGATGTATACAGTCAAACCCTCAGCGATCAACAGTTATTGTTGGAGAAAACCACATCTGATTTTCCCTGAAGCCACTCTCTGTTCTGGTTAATAGAGGGAGCTTCAGACTGGAGTCTTAGGGCATGTCCCCACTGCATGGGTTTGCGGCTGGTTTTTCAGACGTTTGCGGTTTTGCAAACCGTCTGAAAAACCGGCCGCAAACGAACACAATAGGCTTCTATGGAAAACCCGTGCAGCATTCCCCACTGCACGGGTTTTCCACCCAGCAGTTTTTCAAACCGCCGCCCGCCCAAAAAACATTCTACATGCACATTCTTCTGTCCAGTTTTCGGACGAAATATGAGCATGTGAGAAAAGCCGCCCCACTCACCCCCGCAGCCGTGGGGACGGCACACAAATCGGACAAATACCGGTCTGATAAACTGACTGGTATTTGTCCATTGAGATGTAAACGGTCCCTTACTCCTCTATAAAGTCCTTATGTTCTAATAGGAGACATAAACAGAGCTTTTTTTTTATAACAAGAAGTTATGCTGTAGAGAACCTTGACATGAAGGGGATTTTTCATTTACTTTGGTGAATGACAACATTATGACTGCAAAACAGAGGGTATGGCTGTGCCAGTTGTATGGTGTGGATTTTGCTGCGATTTTGAAGATAAATTATGGGGAACATCCTACTAATCAGCTACCTAGCACAGTTTATGGATGAAATCCACATGGAAACAGAATCAAAAATAGACATGAAGTATGGTGTGGATTCCCATTAATTTATTATAGATTCTGTGCTTAAATCTGTGTGAAATTCTGCCATGTGTACACGCCTTTTGGTATATTCACATCACTGATTTTATATGCTAAATTGGACATGGATTTAGCACTGAAGTCCACAACCCATTAAAAGGTGAAGCTGATTTTTCCGATGCTGAAAAAATGTAACATGTCACTTCTTGATTCAATACTGAATCAATGCTGAATCTGCTCACAGTGAAAATCTGTCTCTAAATTCACCATCAAATTGTGTTAAGTATCTAAAATTCATGGATTCTAGAAGTGGATTCCAAACTGAATCAGTCCTAAAAATTTCAGTGTTCAAAATCAGGCATTTGAACATAGTCTAAGGATTATAACACAGTTATTATAGTGTGGTTCTCCATACCAGACAACTTATCTAACTGAACCCTTGTGAGTGTGTTATGGGCGATGTAATACTGTACTTGTGGTCAAAGTGTAGCGTAGTTAGCCATGGACTACACTGCTGCAGTCCCAAGGAATACAATGAGTTGTAAATGGTGTTGCTTGAACTTGTTTTGGTTCAGCTTGGCACTGGTTAGATTGAGCTTGTGAAATTGAGTGAACTAAAAATTAGGTTTCAGAATGTCCTGAACCTGAATTTTCTCATTCTGACCCTGACCCTAACTGTAACCTTAACCCAAGTTTGAGGTTATGTTTTTTTTCAATTGGTTTCTAAGTAATGTGCTTCCAGTCCAGCAGCGCTTTCCATCCATCACTCTTGATTCGACATCGCTTCCCGTCTGATGTCCCACTAGAGTTTCCTTAATGTGGCTTCAAACTGGAAGGGATGCCAGATTGAAAGTCAGATCAAGAGTGCCGTAAGAAGCACTGCAGAGTGGTGAGTTAACCATTACAAACCAGTAAAAAAAAACAAAAAAACTTTGGGTTAGATTATGGTTACAGTCTTTTTTTGTTGGGATTTGTGCCAAAAATTAATTGGGGGTGACCTGAATCAGATCTGAAACAAGGACTGTGGAGTATGTAAGCCAAACCTTTGACACCGACTCCTCAATTACCCTAACTCCGTCTCCCACCTCATACATGGTGCATGTTTAAGTGATAACTTTAGTGGAATAAAATGATAACAACAGGCTTTTTATCACCTTATGACACAATAATCAAGGAATTTAGGTAGAACATAAAATATATTTATAGGATACAACTTTAGAACACAAAAAACTCATTATTTTAAAGCTAGAGAACGGCCTCTCTACACTAACTTGGGTTGGGGCACAGTGGTGACAACATGGGAAACATCTCTAACAATTTCAGGGTATAAAGGAATTGCCTCATGCAGTCACTTTCTGATGAATGGTCGAACTCTTCTACTTCTTTGAAAGCAAGTTAAAAATGTTGCTGAAATCTGGTTAATCTGTTTACTATGGGAGCGGAAACAATTCCCCTGTGGCAACACTTTGCCTGCTCCATGTCATTCCATGCAAATACTTTTCAAAATTGAACTCCTCATGTGGTGAGGCTGACGATATGGGAGCAGTAGCACTGGCCGGTCCCAATTCCTCTTGTTCTTTCACTGCATTCAACTAACTGGACCAATTTATTATATATTTTTGGAATTAGTCCATTTTATAACGACTCCGACTCCACCAAAATGGACACTGACTCCGACTCCACAGCCCTGTCTGAAACGCAACACTAGTTGTGTGCAGCTGTCACTTGATAGGAACTCAAGAAGTCTAACAAGGGGTAATGTCACAATTTTACAGACACTTTTGTGTGACCAAATATGTTGCTGTAAACCTGAGTCCTAAATTGTGTTCACACCTCAGTAGTGGTGTGACACTAGAAAAAAGCATCGCATAACTGCACATTAACTACTTACGATTACAGGCTAGGAGTTGCTTATATGTAAAAATCTTAGTCTTAACATGTGGAAGAAATCATAACAAAGTTTTGACATTAGATATGGTATTTAGTAAAAATTACACTGTTATGGATTAAATCTGGCCACTGCTTTATATTACCCAATTAAGATGGCACATATGAAAAAGGACACTGGCATCAGAAAGAAATGTCTCTTTTAGAAACAATATTCTTTAGAATATTTTTTAGAATTTTTGACAATTTTTTAAAATTTTCTATGTATTTTAAAATTACATATAAAATATTGTCCTTCCCTAGCTGCCAGAGAAAACTTTTGTATGGCAGGGCGGACTAATTTCACTTCAGCTGCTACTTTGTCTCGTTACAAAGAGTGGATACTGACATAATGGTCGGTGTATTGTTCCCTCCACAGGGATAGATAAGAGTATACTAGACCGGAGCAGTACATGAAAGGAAAACAGGGTAATCTTTTTCTGCACTACTTATCATGTTATTGCTGATGATAGTTACACTTCCCAGACCAGAGCCAACCAGAAAGGAGGATCATCAAGCAATCTTCTCACTGCTCTGATTTTAGAGCTCACAGAAGGGAAGTCAGATAGAGCAATGTACAGTACATAGGGAAAAATTATATTAAAAAAAATCTACCCAATAAAAAAAAGTCCATATTATAGCCGCATATTGCTTGTCAATGTGTGAAAAGGAACATTTTTGATGTTGTGTTGCTTTAAGTATCTTTTGAATGTTTTTGGTCTTTAGGCAGAAACCAGGGAAACACCAGAGATTTGTGTGTTCAGCCGCTGAGTAGTACGATAGCATCTGGGGTGTCTAAGTTCTGGAACATGTGGTTGACTGAGGACACGTGCTAACTGAGGTCATCCATATTACATTGATGATCATCTTCCAACCACACTTACCAACATGTAGGAACCTTGTAGTAACTGATCACTTGTGGCTTTGTGTTTTGGCATTACTGATATCCTTGATACCTTTTATTTTTTATACTTATTACTGTATCAGAGCATGTAAAATCGGCTATAAATAAATTCCCGTGATCCCTAGATGACGATATCAGGCATGTGAGCATCCTATCAAACCATTTCAGGAAGACTGTGGTTTCCAACAGGACTGCATATGAAACAAATTTCATACACTGAAGTATGCAGACAAGAACGGATTTTAAATCAGAACCAAATGCTATGCACCATGCTTGTCCTCTGCATTAGAAGAGGACGGGAATTCCAGCGTGCCCACATTCCAATGACTGCAGAACTCTGCAAGCATCACATCCAGCTGCTAATGGTTTATTTGCTTCACAGCCATAACTGCAAGCAGCTGAGCAGGAAATGACGCGTAAACTTAATTACAAGAAGCAGCATGTTGTTTCTAGTTGGAGTATTCTTGAGGAATAGAATCTCCAGTATCAAAGTTTGCAGTTCATGCTGTCATGGGTCATGTTCAGGGGTATTATGTGAAAGCTGATTCATGTTTACACCAGCCCTGTGACAATTGCATAAGGGTTTTACCAAAATGATTCTGACAGCAAAGATCTGAAACGCATGTCACAGACTCCGACTTGAAACACGAGAACACAACCTTACCATTATCTCACAAAAAAGAAAATATTGTGCAAGGAAAGGATAATCTCTTGTCTTTGTAGTGATCAGATATCTGCCAGACCCGATTTTGCATCCAACGTTCGCTATTCCCTACAGTGGCCACTATAGGCAAAATGTAGTATTGCATGCCACTGTTCATATACCGTATATACTCAAGTATAAGCTGACCCGAATATAAGCCGAGGCACCTAATTTTACCACAAAAAACTGTGAAAACTTATTGACTCGAGTATAAGCCTAGGGTGGAAAATGCAGCGGCTTCTGGTAAATTTCAAAAATAATACCAATAAAATTACATAGGCAGGTATAGACAGGTAAATGCCCTCCATAGGCAGGTATAGATAGATATATGTCCCCCATAGGCAGGTATAGGCAGTTTAATGTCCCCCATAGGCAGGTATATGCTTCCGATAGGCAGGTATAGGCAGTTTAATGTCCCCCATAGGCAGGTATCGGCAGTTTAGGGTCCCCCATAGGCAGGTATATGTCCCCTTTAGGCAGGTATATGTTCCCCATAGGCAGGTAAATGTCCTCCATAGGCAAGATTTTTTTTTTTAAATACAAGTACTCACTTCTTTCCCCCGCTGCTCTGAGGCGCTCCGTCTTCTTCCCAGAACAGGGGTGTAATGTCATCAGGCCGCGCAGGCAGTGTGATGACAAAGCACGCTGCCTGTGCCAGATACTCCGGAAGGTCATAAGTCTGCTTGTGGCCTTCTGGAGTCCTCTGCAGAGCAGGGAGCACTCTCTCTCTTCTCCGCAATAGTATCTTCAGCTGTAGGTGCACCCAGAGGAGGCGCATACAGCTGAAGAGTTCACCGCTAGTGCCCAGACGCCGACGGCTGACTTGGGTATCGTCAGCTGTATGCATTCCCAGAGGAGGCGCATACAGCTGAAGAGATCCCCGCCGGCGCCCGGGCCATAGCAGTGCCCGGACGCCGATGGCTGACTCGAGTATAAGCCGAGTGGGGCTTTTTCAGCACATTTTTTGTGTAGTATATATGGTAATTGTTCTCAGCGTGCTCCTTTACACATTTAAAGAACACAATAATCATGAATAATATACTGATAATTAAAAATAATTATACTAATCGCAAAATGCCAATTATAGCTATAAGCTTTGTGTACTGAGAGTGGCACATGCTGGGAAGATTAGGTCCCGTCCATAAGAACTGACAGACCATGGATTTTTCTTCTTTTTCATTTTTAGGTATGTTGTGAAGCTCTGTCCAGATTAATGGAGCAAAATGTGCTTTATCTTTATTTTGTTACAGTGATTGACAACCCAACAAGCCTGACTTCCTGTAAATTGAAATACTGGAACAAATGTTTACATCCACAGAAAATATTATAGCTTTGTATCAAGGGAAAATTAAGCGACTGGGGTTTTGTAGCGAAATATTTTCTTTCTCGGAGATGAGCTTTACTTTATGAACAGCTGATGCTAGTAATATGAGATGATTTTCTGTAAAGTAATAGCTTAGCATATGCTGGCCTTTGAGAAGCCATAAGTAATTCATGTGTTTTATGTATCCTTAACCAGAGAAACTGGAGACAAACACAATATTGTGAAAGTAAATGATATCTACTGATTGTATCACATAATGGAAGATGCGCTAATGTTGTTAAGAGCATGATAATAGATACTTCAGCATTAAACATTATCTGTTCCAAACATAGTTTTTGATAACTTGTCCCCAGCATAAGGGTCATTGCAGGATCTGGTTCCAAGTATTCACACCCATAGCCTCTAATACACATAGGATTTTTCTTATATTGCACAGTAAGATCTGTACCTAACATTAGACAGCATTCATATGCAATGATCAGCATAACTTTAAAACCATCTGCCTTATATTCTGTAGATCCCCCTCCTATTGCCAAAACAGCTCTGACTTGCATGTCCTCCACAAGATGTCCAAAGGTTACCTGTGGAACCAAGATTTTTATTGTTAAAGGGCTTTTAGGCCGTGTTCACACGGCTTATTCAAGCCGTAATTGCGGGAAGGATCCCGCCCGCAATACGGCTTGAATAAGGGGCGGGGCCGGGGGCGCGGTGGGGAGCTGCCCGCCGGCCCCATAGACAGTGCACTATTTACGGTGCGTACGCGCCATAAATAATGTGCATGTCACTTTCTCCCCCCGCGGCGGATTCGCCGAGCGGGGAGGAGCGACGGAATCCATAGTTCTCTATGAGAACTGTGGATTTACCGTAGTTACTGGGACAGATTGGAGCCGTACTGAAGCGCAAATACGGCTCCAATCCGTCACAGAATAAGCCGTGTGAACGAGGCCTTACATGAAAGACATTTATTACCTGTCCCTAGGACAGCTGATGAATTATGATCTTCCCTGGGGAATATTTAATCAAAAATGACCTATTTTTTAACTCATGTTTTTATGTTAAACAAATTTTTTTAAGCATTTTTTTGTTTTGATTTTC
This sequence comes from Phyllomedusa bahiana, assembly GCA_025379985.1. Lineage (NCBI taxonomy): Eukaryota > Metazoa > Chordata > Amphibia > Anura > Hylidae > Phyllomedusa > Phyllomedusa bahiana. Next base: position 19,599 of record JAODAL010005719.1, on the reverse strand, counting down.
CATATCAATATCAATATTTTTAAAAAAATCCTGAAATCTTGCAGTTTTCACTTTGGCCACTAGGCCTAATAATTGTCTGCCAATTTCAGCGGTCTCTTCATTATCAGCACAGGCAGGATTACTCTGAAAGGATACACCAATGTGTATAGAGAACATAGGATTCACCATTCATAATAGGAGATAGTCACAGCTCCCCCTCCCTGCACACTAACTTCTTCCCAGGTAAGAGCACCCTGGAAAACCCTATAGAAGAAAAAGGGGACCTTTCTGTTCAGGGGCTCCTATGCCCAGAAGCTGCAAAAGCATCTCTCAATGCTGTTAAAAGCAGTTTTACCCCAAGATGGCTCCCCCCATAATATTAAAGACAAATAGAAAATAAAAATGGAAGCAGAAAATCTGTAAAATCAGTAAAAAAAATATATTGGTGATAGATTCCCTTTAAGGGGCACTGTGGAATGATGTTTTTATGGATTATGAGTAAATAAAGTTTTTGATTTTGAATGAAGATCCTAAGTGCTGGCTCAACATTCATTGGTATTTCAACCATGACATTTTTATCGGTAAAGTTATTTATAGTGAGTGCTTTTTCTAATCATTCATTACCCACCCCCAAAAATTTCCCAATTTTTTAAAAACCCCCTGCTTTCCCATGTTACAATCCGCCCGGTACAACCCTGTGAATGGTACAACCCTTGAACACCCGCCTGAGGGGTGCATAGTGTGTGCGAGTGTGGCAACTGCGGGTTTAAAAAACCCCAGATATGGATCTAAAATGCAAGGGAAAACCTGAGATCATTCCCAACTTGGAAAGCGATTTTGCGTCAATGGCAATTTTTTGCAGGTGTAGATGCGGGGGAGGGGGGTAGCATGGATGCAGGAACATGAGGCAGTAGCTGGGTAACAGAAAGGGAGTAGATGGAAAGTGTCGGGGGAGGCTGCCCTAATCTGGAACACCCACAAAATTTGAAAGATTTGGAGTTGAGGGGGGTAGTCAGAATTGCATTCTGCAGAAAGGGGCATACACCTGTCGCTCCAGTAAGGTGAGGAATAGGAGTTTTGGGAAGGCTAGACAGGTGTAGGTTGGGGACTCCATTATTGGGGAACAGCGGGAAAATTCTCCCAAAAAGCGGGTTTCCCCGAACAGTGGTTGTTTACTGGGGCCCGGTTTGACATATGGGATCCTTAAAATATTTCGGGACCTAGGCCAAAAGCTGAAGGCTCGACCCCCAAGGTAATATTTTCGAATAACCGCCCATGGGTTTTCCCAGAGTCGAAAAAACTTGGAGGAAGGCTTTGATTTTAATCAAAGACATATGGCACATTGACATCCATCTGTTGCCACAGTGCCTCTTATTTCATTATATAATAAAAGAAAACCGGAGGGAAGACTCAAAGTAGGTATTGGTGGCAGATAGAGGGCTACATGTTATGCTTTTGGCAGTTAAACGTTGAATTTAAGAACTGGTTTTGCCATGGTTCCCGAAAGTCGGAGTGATTGAATGTCTTTTGGGAGATTTTTTAAAAGAAAAAAATTGATGCAGAGAGGGACAAAAACAAAAGCGCAAAGGCATTTCTCAAAAATGGAAATCTTTTATCTCAAGCACCTTTAGCGATACTGAGATAAAAGATATTATAGAACCCTTTAAATACACGGGATACTATCTAAGAGAAAGGCTAAAAGGCACGTTGGGAAATCTAGAGATTGATGTCTAGGGTTTTGAAGTGCACCTTCTATGTTTGTAGAGTTAAGTTGGGGGAGGTTGGGTAGTTTAAGGGGAGAAACGTTAAAAAAAAAAAAAGACAAAAAAGCAATAGCTTATATAAGTACTCTTTATTGTCATCACAATGAGAGCTGGGAATTAGTAATTAAGCAGGGAGTGGAGTTGAGGGGGGTATTCTAGTTAATAAGGACAAGGATAAAAGAATCAAAACCAAAAACCTCTAAATTAGTTGCTAACCAATGCCAGGAGTCTCACCAATAAAATTTGGAAAATTAACAAATTTTTAAAATTGCGAAAAAAATATGCCCATAATGGGGAAAAACTGAAAAAGGGTTTGGAAATGGAACCTAATGACTGGGGGGGTTAAAAACTTACGGGGGTTACAGTCTATTTAGAAAAAATTTGGGAAAAACCCCCGGGAAGTGGGGGGGATATGTCTATATCCCAAAAATCCTGTCTGAAGCCAACATTTTGGGAAAAAATTAAAAAATAAAAAAAATAACATGTGGACCCAATTATGCTAGAAAAAAATGAGGTGATAGCAAAAAAAACAATTCTACTAGGGGCTGCATGGGTAAACCCAAAATACATAAAGAATCATGGAATTGTACTCCCCCCGGGCATGTAATGGGGAAAGCAAATCCAATGAGGTTGTTGTATGACCAACTTCAACTATCCAGAAATAAATTGGGAAACTGAATCTCTATGGCTCTTATAAAGGAAACAGGTTCTTGTCCACAACTAAAGATGGTTACTTTTCCCAATTGGTTCAGGAGCCAACTGGTGGGAAGTGGATGCCACCAAGCTAATATTAACCCATAGACCTGACAGGATAACAGGGGTGCAGGATCCAACAAGAGGGAAGGGGGATCCTCTGATTTAATTTTATCCCTTTAGACTTGACAGGATAACAGAGGTGCAGGAGCTGACTAGGGGAAAGGCCCTATTGGACTTAATATTCACTAACAGACCTGACAAAGGTGCAGGTTGGGGGGGGGGGGGCACCTGCAAAATAGTGACCACAATATAATACATTTCCAATTATCCTTCAATAGAATATTTTGTTGAGGAGCCACAAAAACAATGAAGACTAATTTCAATCTGCTTAGAGAGGCCCTATACTATATTGACTGGGACAAGGTCTTCAAAAATAAGAGAACAAGTAATAAATGGGAGATTTTTAAAAAGAGTGTTAAGCACCCACTGTGAGAGGTACATACCTTATGGAAATAAAATGATTAGAAACCACAACAAAAAAACAACGTGGATCAACAGAGATGTAAAGGAGGCAATAAGTAACAAAAAGAAAGTGTGTAAGCTATTTCAATGTTTCTTGTCTAACCCAGGAGAACTGCAGCTCCACCTTATGTTTAACCAATGTTAAAAAAGACAAATCACCAGGTCCAGATGGTATACACCCCCGTGTCCTAAGTGAATTTAGACATGTGATAGACAGGCCTCTATTCTTAAAAATTATGGAATGTATAATAACAGGGTATGCCCCAAAAGGGTTTGGGGCGCATAAAAAAATGTGGACCAATTTTCCCAAAAAGGGTCAAAAAGTGATCCTGGAAACTATAGGCCCGGGTAAGCTTAACCTCTGTTGTAGGAAAAAATGTTGAAGGTTTTCTAGGAGATACTATACTGGAGTATCTCACTGAAAATAAATGTATAACGCCGTTCCTGCATGGATTTATGAAGGATCGGTCCTGTCAAACTCCTCTAATCGCCTTCTATGAGGAGGTTAGTTCTAGACTGCATCAGGGTGAGGAATTGTATGTCATATATCTGGATTTTTCTAAAGCATTTGATACGGTGCCACATAAAAGGTTAAGTAAAACGAGAATGCTTGGACTAGGGGAAAATTTTTGCAAGTGGGTAAGTAACTGGCTCAGTGAAAGCAAAGGGTGGTGATTAATGGTACATACTCAGACTGAATCCCTGTTATTAGTGGGGTGCCACAGGGGTCAGTATTGGGCCCTATTCTCTTTAATACAGTCATTAATGATCTTACACAGGGATTGCACAGTAAAATATCAATCTTTGCAGATGATACTAAGCTCTGTTAAGTAATCAACACAATAGAGGATAATGTTTTATTACAAGGATCTGGATAAGTTAAAAGGCCTGGCAGAGAAATGGGCAAATGAGGGTTTAACACAGATAAAAGCAAGGTTATCACACGGAGGGAAAAATCCATTTCATGATTACATTTAAATGGAAAAACACTGGTAAAAGTGACATGGGAAGGACTTGGGAATCCTGGTGGAGAGTAAACTTAGTTGTCGCAGCCAGTGTCAGACAGCAGCTGCCAAGGCAAACAGGATTATGGGGTGTATTAAAAGGGGCATAGATGCACATGATGAGAACATCATTCTCCCATTATACAAATCACTGGGGTCAGACCACACATGGGATATTGTGTACAGTTTTGGATACCAGTGCATAAGAAAGACACTGTAGAGCTTGAACAGGTTTAAAGGTGAGTAACGAAAGTAATAAAAGGACTGGGTGGATTACAATATCCAGAAAGATTAGCAAGGTTAGCGTTATTTAGAGAAGACGGCTTCAGGGGGGACATAATATACTGTATGTTTAAATATATCAAAGGTCAATATAGAGATCTTTCCCAAGATCTATTTATAGCCATGATTGGATCTATAACAAGGGGGCATCCTCTACGTCTAAAGGAAAGAAAGTTTCTAAATAAACATAGAAAAGGATTCTTTACTGTAAGAGCAGTGAGACTGTGGAAATCTCTGCCAGAGAAACTTGTCATGGTGAATTCACTAACAAAGTTCAAAAAGGGCCTGGGTGCATTTCTAGTATGTAATACTATAACAGGCTATAGTGACTAGGATTCTGGAGAAGGGTCGTTGACCAAGAGATTTATTCTGCTTGCCAGATTGGAGTCAGGAAGGAATTTCTCCCTATAATGCGGACGGTTGATTTCTACCTCATAGGGGTTTTTGCCTTCCTCTGGATCAACACTATAGCACAATAGGCTGAACTGGATGGATGTCTTTTTTGGCTTTCTAAACTATGTAACCCTTCCACAATGAATAGCAATGGAGGCCCTGCTTTGTAGCTTTTGAGATATTTGTGAGTGTATTATTTTTTAATGATCAGCTTATGAAGGTGCTGGGGGAGTCTTTTAAATTCAATGTCATCCCATTACATGTTATTATATCAAATCGTGTCTGATGTATGTGCTCATTACCTCCCAGGACACTGGCAACGTTAATGCTCTAAATAATGTAATTAAGACAACCTAAACATTATGTGACAGAGGAGAACATTCTTATTCTTCATTAGATAAGTAATCTCCCACAGGGAAGATTTAACACTAGATACGTTATCTCTTGTTAAGTACAGTAAGTAAGCAATTGGTATCGCATACATAAATGCAGAGATACGGCATAGAAGTATCTTGTGATTGCATTTACATCTGACGTAGTGGGATTTGTAATCTCAGCAGATTGCTAACAATTTATCATTCTTAGCAGCCTGCCCTACAAACAATTATGCTATTGTTGAGAAGTGAGAATAAAAAAAAGGAAGTAAAAGCGGCGATGTACTGTTTAATACTGCCTTTTAATTAACTCTAAATAAATTATTGAACGTAGCGTCACTTTCACACCAGCCGCAATGTATGCACGAGTCTGAGCTTTGTGACGGTGAGAACAATATACACTAAACATGTGGGAACGTTGCCAAACGTGATTCTACAACAACATACAGGGGTCACAGAGCAAATGAGCATCATCACAAACTGGTGTCTATATAAGAAATGGACTCTTAATAGGAAATAACACTATACTAGGAAAAATGAGAAAAACAAGCTTGTTTAGAAGTAGGTCAGAGCGCCTGTTTATCTCCTCCAGACAGTATGTGTACCTTTTTATGTCATTTTCAGGCTTAGAGCATTTCCAAAACGAAATGTTATTACGCTTATGGATGTTAGGAAGTGCCTAACGGTTGTCAAAATATTTCAGTGTATTGTGGCTTCTCGTGTGCTTCTCAGTAATACGGCAAGTGTGCAACTCAGTGTGAAAGGCATACAATTTTTTAGGAAAATCTTACATGGAAGGCACTAGAGAAGCTTTATTCAAGAGGACCGAGATAGACCTTTTTGCTGTGAGTTTGGCTCCCCTATCTGCTGGGGCTGTTCACTCCTCTCCCTTGCCATGGCCAGGGCATGGTAAATGTAATGTTACAAAGTAGTAATTCAGATGAATGGGCGTCCAATTAATGCCAGATCTACCAGAGTGGAGAATCACCATCCATGTCCGTATGCCTTAAACTAATTTTCACCATGGCCCACAACAGTCTTGTGGTTGCCCTTGAAGAGACATTGGACATTGTGGTTGCCTTGGTAGGGCTATCAGAGCTGTGCCACCGCCTGTGAATTGCATACCAGCTGTGTCTAAGCTCTCGGGAGCCACATGGTGGGCCAGATTTGGTCCCTGCACCTTGGGTTTGACACCTGTGCCTTAAAGGGATTGTCCGTTTAATTTAAAATAAAATTCTAACCTATTGCTGCGCAAATAAAAAAAAAAAAAAAAAAACATACTCACCTTCCTCCTCACCTCCGTTACAGCACTGGCTTTCTTCAGAGTCTCTTACTGGTCATGTGCTCTTCCTGTCTGTGGGCGAACAGGACGTCATCGCTGCAGTCACTGATTGAAATGAACTGCTCACTTCCAATAGAGTGGCATTTGACCGCAGCAAATCAGCAGCTGCAGCAGTAATGCCCGCTCAGCCTGAAACAGAAAGCAGAAAATAAGGGAGATACTCACAGAGGCAATGCGGAAGGGGGGGTAAGAAGGAAGAAATAATATATATATAATATATATATATTTTAATATAAATATATATTAATATAAAATTATATATAAATATAGTATATATATATATACATATATATATATTTAATATATACATATATAATATATATATATATATTTATAAAAATAATATATATATATAATATTATATATATATCTTTATCTTATTTGAGCAGCAAAAGCTTATTATAGACTGCACCAAATCATAGCATGTCAGGAAATCAAAACAACATCCCTGCATACATTAATACCCAACTTAAAACATAACCTTTATCATTACTATATATATATATATAATATATTTTATATAAAAAATATAATATATATATATATATAAAATACACACAAACCGGGCACTTTATTAGGTACAAACCCGTCCAACTGCTTGTTAACACTTAATTTTCTAATCAGCCGATCACATGGCGGCACTTAGTGCATTTAGGCATGTAGACATGGTCAAGACAATCTCCTGCAGTTCAAACTGAGCCATCAGTATGGGAAGAAAGGTGATTTGAGTGCCTTTGAACGTGGCATGATTGTTGGTGCCAGAAGGGCTGGTCTGAGTATTTCAGAAACTGCTGATCTCCTGGGATTTTCACGCACAACCATCTCTAGGGTTTACAGAGAATGGTCCGAAAAAAAAAAACATCCAGTGAGCGGCAGTCCTGTGGGCGGAAATGCCTTGTTGATGCCAGAGGTCAAAGGAGAATGGGCAGACTGGTTCGAGCTGATAGAAAGGCAACAGTGACTCAAATAGCCACCCGTTAACAACAAGATAGCAGAAGAGCATCTCTGAACGCACAGTACGGCGAACTTTGAGGCAGATGGGCACAGCAGCAGAAGACCACCCCGGGGTGCCACTCCTTCAGCTAAAAAACAGGAAACTGAGGCTCCAATTTGCCCAAGCTCATCGAAATTGGACGTAGAAGATTGGAAAAACGTTGCCTGTCTATGAGTCTCGACTTCTGCTGCGACATTCGGATGGTAGGGTCCGAATTTGGCGTCAACAACATGAAAGCATGGATCCATCCTGCTTGTATCAACCGTTCAGGCTGGTGGTTGTGGTGTCATGGTTGTGGTGATATATTTTCCTTGGGCACTCTTTGGGCCCCTTGGTACCAATTGAGCATCGTGCAACACCTGTTGCATCCTATGCCACGAAGAAATTGAGGCAGTTCTGAAGGGCAATAGTGGTTCCAACCCGTTACTAGCATGGTGTACCTAATAAATGGCCGGTTAGTGTATATATATATATATATATATATAATTAAAAAAACTCATCAGTATATGAAGTGATAGGGTATAACACCTTAGTATGATATAAGCTTAAACAGATGTGGAGGTCCAACTCATGGTTTGATGATATCGATATCCAGATGGTAATCCAGTCCAACTTGATATCCAGTAGTCACCTATATTGTTCACAGGTAGCCAAATAAAAAAGGGATTTTGGCTGGGACAGTACACTTACCCTATCCCTTAGCCTCACCCTACCTAACAGTAATCACCCCAAAAAGGGCGGCTCCCATATAAGTGAGTACCCCGAGGAAACATCCTAGCACTTATAACTGCTCATATATAAAAAAAATAGTGTTGTGTCTCCCCCTTTTTCAGAAAACAAAGGGGGGCATCAGGGGTCTCATGTGGAATTACCCCAAATGGTATTGGGAATGAGACAGGTGTAAGATGACACTAAAACGGCACTCTTAGATACTGAAGAGACCTCAAAGTTCTATCTCCAGAATCTAGTCATCATAACCTATGATATTATATTTTCCAAAAAAAAAAGGCATCTAAGCCTGTCTTGAACTTGGCCAATGACTCCATCTCCACAACCTCTTGTGACAGTGAGTTCCATAATTTCACTGCTCTTACATTAAAGAATCTCTATCTGTGATGATGGCAAAGCCTTAGAGGATCCCCCTTGCCATTATTGCATGCCTAGGTGTAAAAAAAATGATGCAAGAAAGTTGTCCACTGTCTTTTCACATATTTGTACATGGTAATTAGATGGCCCATAAACCATCTTTCTTCCAGTCGTGAAAAAGTGTTATAAAGGTTAAACCCACACATACTAAAGAAAAGAAATGTGCTTAGTCAGGAATAGAGGTAAGTGACCCCCACGTTCCCCAAGGTATCGGTTAAAGACTTGTAAAGGTCAATTAAAAATCTTGTTCCATTAGCACAGTCTTCCCTTAAAACAATATCTCTATTGTCTGCCCTATTGATGTGTGTCCAACTGCTAAAAGCTCCAATATTCTGTTGTTGCTGGGCACAGTGGGTGCTGCTACCCTGTTTCCCGAAAATAAGGCACATCCCGAAAATAGCACCTAGTGCAGTTTTTTTCAGGCTTAGAAGGCCTATAAGGTCTCCCCTGAAAATAAGACCTAACGGCAGTCATTGCTTCAACTCCCCCCACAACATATATTAGCGGTTGCAGATCATTTAGATAGGCCTTATCTTGTGTGAGAGGCTACCTGGATAAGAAGTGCTCATTTAAGAAGAGTGCTATTGCTAGACGTGAGAGATTGGGGCTAATGATTCTAAAAGAAATGGAGTCACATGAAATTCACCATGAAGCTCAGGGTTTGGAGAGTTCTGAGATTTTCCAGGAGATTGGATGACATGACGGTCTTGAATAAAATGTTGCTTTTTTTTTTTTATTTTTTTGTTCCTAACTACCGGATCGTAAATGTACCATTAGATTGTTGTACGTGAATAGTTGTCACAAGAAATCTTGGATTGAAGTCAGAAGTTTTGGCTGGTTTATGCCTTGATGTTTTGATTACTACAGTATACTAAAAAATTATGAATTTTTTTTGTTTCAACAATAAATGGGAATTCTTGTTCATGGAAAAAATAAGACATTACCTGAAAGTAGGCAAAACTGAAGAAATGTCCAGCGTGGTAAAAGCCAACATTGAATTTTATTTTATGTCGTAAAACAAAAAAACATAGATCCACCGGTTTTAACGTTTGGTGGATATATGTTTTTGTGTTATGACATAAAATAAAATTCAACGTTGGCTTTTACCACGCTGGACATTTCTTCAGTTTTGCCTCCTATCGTTCAGATTGCACTCCACGCTTGTCCGTGCGTCTACAGTTGGGTGAGCTGGTATTTCTTCTTGCTGTTGTTATATCCCCTGAAAGTAAGACCTAGCGCCTCTTTAGGAGCAAAAATTAATATAAGACACTGTCTTATTTTCGGGGAAATAGGTTTTTCAAGCCAATCTGGCTAAGAGAGGAGGTTTCAAGGAGGCACTAACAGGGCACTTAGAAAGCGGTCATCAGATGAGAGATACTTTAACTTTTAAAATTATGTTTGTTTCCACTAGGATTGAGGAGCTTTCATATGTCTCGTTTAAAAGTAATTTTTTTTGTATGTGTTACCTCTAGGTTCCAGACCAAAGGCTAAGAAGGGACAGGGACTATAAATAGGATTTTGATGCTCCTGTAGTGGTTGTCAGTCTAATACTCCCACATAGAATTGTGAAATTATTCTTTGGTAAACTATTAGGAATTCTTGTCACAATAAAACTGTAACAGAGCACGTTTCGCTTTTGGTTGATGTTACTTCATCTCATTACAAACTTTTAGTAGTAGGGATGAGCAAATGGTATTGTGTAACCTCTTTTTTTTTACTTTATACACCAAGTCCATTAAATATGAAGGAATCAAGAGTGAAGTTTAAACCTGAGAAATCAATTCACAGGTGCATTCTTATAGCCGATGAACTGCAAACCAATTTGCCAAACAGTCAAAATCTAATCAACCAAATAGTATGCTCATGTCAGTTCAGCAGCTTTAATACCAACTATTTACTAGGTTATTTGGAAGGGAAGGAGTTAAAGCTTTGTCTCTATCCCAGCAATAACCATTCACAGTATAATAGATATATTTTTTATACAAACTCAATTTCTAACATTGTTATCCCCACTTTTTTCAACTGAAGAAGAAACTGTGATTCTCACTTCACTAGTTCTTACTTTGAACAATATGCAAAAGAAGAACTTTGCATAATAGTGTTCAAGAGTATCTTGAGTGTAGTAATTCAGAAGAAAAGCTGAGCAAAAAAGGTTGGAAGCATAGCTGTAAATATGTATATATATCGATATATATTTTTATCTAGGGGATTTGGGTTTTTGGAGAACTGGGCTGACTTCTGTCTTGGCTACAGGCTCTATGCTGGGGAGGGGCTGCCCCAAATGGGGAGGGTGCAGCTGTATTGGGGGACAAAATGGTTCGGAAGTTGGAGGATTATTTAAGCTAGGGACTGGGGGGGGATAACTACACATATAGCGTGCAAGGTAGTGAAGATAGAGAACTGGGAATTAGTAAAAAATTTCAGGGGGTGGAGTGGAGGAAGGGTAGCAATAGTTAAAAAGAATAGGGAAAAAGGAAATTAAAAACTGGAAAATCCCTAAATTGCATGCTGACCAATGCCAGGAGTCTGACCAACAAAATAAATAAAACTAGAAGTATTAATTGCAGAAGAAAAATATGACATAGTGGGGATAACTGAGACATGGCGGGACGAGAGTACGCCCTGGGCGGTTAACTTGCAGGGTTACAGCCCTTTTTAGAAGTGACCGTAAACCACCGGAAGGGGGGAGGTGTCTGTCTCTATGTAAAATCCTGTCTGAAGCCAACACTCGGGAAGATATAGGTACAGGTAGTGAACAGGTGGAATCACTATGGGTAAATATAAAATGGGGGAAGTAACAGTAATATAATTCTAATAGGGGTCTGCTATAGGCCTCCAAATATAACAGAACCCATAGAAGATATGTTCCTCAGGCAAATAGTTGAAGCATCTAATCAGAATGAGGTTGTTATTCTGGGCGACTTTAAAAACTACCAGACATAAACTGGGAATCTGAACCTGTAGCCCTCACAAAGGAAACAGGTTTTTGTCTATAACTAAAGATAATTCCTTTCCCCCAAATGGTGCAGGAACCGACTAGGGGGAAAGGCCCTTTTTAGACTTAATATTAAAAAATTTAGACCTGACAGAGTAACAAAGGTTCAGGTTGAAGGGCACCTAGGAAATAGTGACCAAATAAAAAAAAACTTCCATTTATCCTTCAATAGGCTCTTTGTCATGGAGCCACAAAAACACTGAATTTGGGGGAGGCTAATTTTACCCTGCTTAGAGAGGCATTAAACTGTATTGACTGGGACAAGGTGTTTAAAAATAGCAGAACAAAAAATAGATGGGAGATCTTTAAAACATCTTAGGGCCCACTTTTGAGGGGTACATACCAAATGGTAAAAAAATAATTAGAAACAGGAAAATCCAATGTGGATCAACAGAGATGTTAAAGGAGGAAAAAAAACAACAAAAAGAAAGCATTTCAGCTACTAAAACAGGGGGCAGTGTAAGAGGCGCTAAGATGATATAGGGAAGAAAATAAAGTGTATAAAATACAGATAAAGGCAGCAAAGCTGGAGACAGAAAGACGTATTGCAATAGAAAGTAAAACTAACCCCAAAATATTTTTTAACTAAAATAAAATAGTAAAAAAAATTAAAAAGAAAATGTTTTCCCTTTAAAAAAAAACTGAGGGGAGAAGACAGTAGAGGGCGATGAGGAAAAAGCAAACTATTAAACAATTTCTTCTCCACGTATTTACCCAGGAGGATGAGCTTCCTGTTTTAACAGAGGGATGAGGTAAACTCCAACTTAAAAGTTTCTGGTCTAACCCAGGAAGAAGTACAGCTCCGCCTTAGGAATATTAAAATAGAAAAAATCCCCTGGTCCAAATTTGGCATACACCCACGTGTCCTAAGGGAGTTAAGTGATGTCATAGATAAGCCCCTATTCTTAATATTTATGGACTGTCTAATAACGGGGTATGTCCCAAAGGATTGGCGCATATCAAATGTGGTGCCAATATTCAAAAAGAGGTCAAAAAGTGATCCAGGAAACTATAGGCCGGTAAGCTTAACCTCTGTTGTAGGTATAATGTTTGAAGGTTTTCTCAGAGATGCTATCCTGGCGTATCTCACTGACAATAAATGTATAACGCCGTTCCAGCATGGGTTTATGAAGGATCGGTCCTGTCAGACTAATCTCATCAGCTTCTAAAGAGGAAGTCAGTGATGACTGGATCGGGTGAGGCAAAGGATGTCCATATATCTAGATTTTTAAAGCATTTTGAAAACGGTGCCACATAAAAGGTTTGGTAAATAAAAAAAGAATGCTTTGGACTGGGGAAAATGTGTGCAAATGGGAAGCAACTGGCTCACTGATAGAAAAAAGGGTAGTAATTAACGTACTACTCAACTGGACCCCTGTTACTAGTGGGGGTACCACAAGGGTCGTATTGGGGCCCTATCCTCTTTAACATTTTTATTAATGATCTTACACAGGGAAAACACAGTAGAATATCGATCTTTGCAGAAAGATACTAAGCTCTGTAACGTAATCAACACAATAAAAGGGGTAATGTGTTATTACAAAGGGATCTGGATAAGTTGGAGGCCTGGGCAGGGAAATGGCAGATGAGGTTTAATACAGATAAATGCAAGGTTATGCACATGGGGAGGAAAAAATCCATTACATGATTACATGTTAAATGGAAAAAGGCTGGGTAAAATTGACATGGAGAAGGACTTGGGAATCCTAGTGGACAGTAAACTTAATTGTAGTAGCCAGTGTCAGGCAGCAGCTGCCAAGGCTAATAGGATCATGTTGTGTATTAAAAGGGGCATAGAGGCACATGATGAGAACATTATTCTCCCATTATACAAGTCACTGGTTAGACCACACATGGAATATTGTGTACAGTTTTGGGCACCAGTGCACAGGAAAGACATTGTAGAGCTTGAACAGGTACAAAGGCGGGCAGGGCGTAACTACCGGGGTAGCAGACGTAGCAGCTGCCCCGGGGCCCGTGTTCTTAGGGTGCCCGGCAGCAGCTAACACACTAGTTCATTGCCGGCGGACGCGGAGCTGCAGGGCCCGGCGCTTTCCACCTCTGAACGCCCGGGCCCTCCGGCTCGAGGGCTCAAAGGCAGGACTGGCTGGTATAAGCAGAGCAGAGCGGCTTCACTCTGCTAATCAGCCTGCGCCGGCCAAAAGGCTGAGTGGGCTTCGCGATGACGTCACATCATCGCACGGCCCACGCCAAGCACAAAATGGCCGGACGGCTGCACGGTCCCCCATCGAGGGAGGAAGAGACGGTGAGTTTAAATGATTTCTTATTTTTTTTTATTTAATGAAGCCCCTGCCTGCCTATATATTGGCCTCTATAGCCCTGCCCTGTTTTATAATTGGGCCCCTATAGCCCCCGCCTATATCTTTGCCCTATAGCCCTATCTGCCTAATATTGATCCCTATAGCCCTGTCTGCCTATATCTAACCCCCATAGCCCTGCCTGCCTATATATTGGCCCTATAAACCCCCCCAAAGCCCTGCCTATTTTATATATAGCCCTATAGCCCTGTCTGCCTATATTAGCCCCAAAGCCCTGCCTGCCTATTATATGCCCACTATAGCCTACCCCATGCCCTGCCTGTTGTATGGGGCCACTATAGCCTTCCTTAAGCCCTGCCTGCCATATATGGCCCTATAGCTACCTAAACTCTGGGCCCTTTCCTACCTATATGGCCCCTATACCCTGCCTGCCTTTCTATATGGGGGCCTATAGCTCCCTAAACTCTGCATGTATTGGGGCCCATGCTACTAAACCCTGCCTGCCTATATGAGGCCCTACTGCCTCCCTTTTCCCGGGTCTATCTAAACCCCCTGTCAAATGGACCCATATTGCTGGGGGGGGAGGGAGTGGGTGCGGAAAAAATCAGGATTCTCTGTATTTGTGTCTTTTTCTCCAGGACAAGTGGGCAGGAAACGTCATCATGGCGGGTTGGCCGAAAAAGCAAACAAAAAGGGGGAAGTAAAATCGTCAGAGAAACATTACCCTTTAGTCAAAAAAGATGTAAATAACTTCAATTTACAATGTCGCGGTCTGTGTACCCTGGTGTTACCATTTTTGGTACTGTATGGTGTTAATAGTCTGCAGAGCCGGTACTAGTATAAAACCCTTTCGGGGTTTCAAAAAGGTGGCCCCCCAGCTGTTGGGAAATACAATCCCATCATGCCCCCTTTATAATTATACAAATGCATGATGGGTTTTAGTTTCCCAACAGCTGGAGGGACGGCAGGTTTGCACCTGTGCACTTATGGGCACTATATGGCGTAATATTGGTCTTTGTATAGATCTAGTAGGTAGGGTATTTTTTGTCACTTGGGTTGGTAATTTTGTGGTCGTGTTATCGGTATAATCCCGGTCCCTTTTTAGTAGTGTTTGGTATGTTGCTTGGTATAGTGGATTTGTTTGGTAAGTATGTAATGAGAAGTAGGGGAGGGATTTGCCCCCTTGTTTATCTACTTTTCTCAGCTGTTCTGGTAAATGTTCGTGGGCGAGGAGGGGGGAGGGGCCCCCTCCAAAAGTTTGCTTTGGGGCCCGGCTTTTAGTTACCCCCTGGGGGCACAAAATAATAAAAGGACTGGGTGGACTACAGTACCCAAAAAAAAATTTTAAAAAAAGGGTTTTTAAAAAAAAAAGGGGGGGGGAAAAAAAAAATTTTTTTAATTTAAAACATTAAAAATCCTTTTTAAAAAATTTTTTTCCCCCGGGTTTTAAAAAAAAGGGGGGAAAAAGGGGCAATTTTTTAAAAAAAAAAGGGGTTTTTCCAAAAAAAGGGGTTTTTTTGGGGGGGGAAAATTTTTTTAAAAAGGGGGGTTAAAAAAAATTTTTTCAAAATTTTGGGGTTTTAAAAAATTTTTTTTTTAAAAAAAAGGGTTTTTTGCCCGGGGTTTTTAAAGGGGTTTTCCGGGGGTTTTTTTTAAAAGGGGGGGTTTTTCCCCCCTTTTTTTTTTTTTTTTTTAAAATTTTTTTTTGGGGGGTTTTTTTTTTTTTTTTTTTTTAAAAAAAAAATTTTTTTTTTTTTTTTTTAAATTTTTTTTTAAAATTTTTTTTTTTTTTTTGTTTTTTTTTTTTTTTTATATTTTAAATTTTGTTTTTTTTTTTTTTTTTTTTTTTTTTTTTTTATTAAAAAAATATATTTTTTTTTTTTGGGATTAAATTGTTGTTTTTTTTCCAAATTTTTTTTTTTTCTTTTTTAAATTTTTTTTTTTTGTTTTATTTTTTTTTTCCCTTTTTTTTTCCTTTTTTTTTTTTTTTTTTTTTTTTTCTTTTCTTATTTTTTTTTATTCCTTTTTTTTTTTTTTTTTTAGTTTTTTTTTTTAAAATTTTTTTTTTTTTTTAAAAAAAAAACCTTAAAAAAAAAAAGAAAAAATTTTTTTTTTTAAAAAAAAAAAAATTTTCCCAAAAATTTTAATTTTTTAAAATTTTTTTTAAAACCCGGGAAATTTAAAAAAAAAAAAATGGCTTCTACCTCATTGGGGTTTTTGCCTTCCTCTGGGATCACACCTTAGCACAGCAGGCTGAACTGGGATGGACCGTACTTGTCTTTTTCGGCCTTTAACAAACTATGAAATATGAAACTATACTCTATTTTAGATCTGTATTATAAGGAAATAAGGTATTTTATTAGAAATCCAAGGTGAGCTCATTACGTTTTAACTTGGATTTAGTGGTAACGTGACACTTAATCATTTTGACATTTCAGTCATAGACCTTAGTCGGACTTACGTCATTAGAAAATAAGAGGAATAAAAAAAAAATGCAATATACAGGCATCATGAAGTATGACAGGAGAAAGAAGCAAAATAATGTGCATACATAACAAATAATAACCGTAGCTAGGAATAAAGTTAGATCCTATAGATGGGTAATCTATAGTATTACATACTCTTTATACTGTGAGGATAGAATGTAAGGGATCGTAAAGGACTTGTCTCAAGGAACGATGCTGTTTATACTATTCCATATACTCCTTAATGTGGTTTTCCAGAATTTTTTTTTAAAGAGTATTTATTTATTCCATTTTAAATGTAAAGGCAAACCTTACATGTAGAAACCATTCAAGACAAGAAAAACACTGTCCAATGCAGACCATTACACAATGCAATTTAGAACAATTTTAGGCATCCACCCATATATTACTGTGTAGTATGTTGGAGTCATATTAATATAACCATGCAGAATATTGGAAGACATTACACTATGCAAGATAACCATATACATTATGGACAGCATGAAAGATACAGGTCTCCCTGCTCCTGAGTTTCACTTAGAGTTTCACTAACCTTAAAAAGTGAAATAACTATTGCGTCTCCGAAGACGCCCCTATTACTCACAACCCCACTCATATTGCCAGTCTCTGATCCCCTCCCTCCACTGTAACTCACGTCGTTAATTGTCCCATACATGTGAGAAATGTTTTGGTATGCCTCTGGAGGCATAAGAAATCTTATAATAGGAAAGATCCGTGTTGACCAACTGCACCCAGAGATCTAAGGTCTGGACCTTCGGGGGCTTCCAGTTAAGAAGAATTTTTTTCCGTGCATAAAATAGGACAAGTCTATAGAGTCTCTATAGGCTCTAAGTCTGCCACTAGTCCCAATAGGTTATTACCCGCTTGACACACATTAGGAAGACCAAGTTTATTATTTAAAAAATTTATGAATCGATTGCCAGAAGAGTTGCAATGTTGGACATTCCCATATCATGAGGGTCAGAGTACTGCATGCCTGCCACATCTAGAGCACAGATTGGATGATAGGCATCTCATCTGTCTTAGGCGAACCGGAGTCAAATACACCCTATGTAGCCATTTCACTTGAATGAGTTGATCTCTTGCACTTAGGACAGAAGTTCTCCAGGAGGAGCGTAGCTCAACCAGTGCCTCATCATCCAGATCCGGTATGTCACTCCTCCATTTCCCTAAGGCAGCTACCAATAGTGAAGGTTGACACTCCATGATTCCTTGGTACAGAGAGGAGACCGGCCTTTCAAGTGCCACCCTCCTAACTATGGCTTCTACAGGGCCTCACTGCAATGAAACCAGTCCAGAGCCAAACTGCACAGCACAGGCGTGCCTTAGCTACAGGTATCTGAAAAAACTGCCCCTAGGGAGATTGAATTGTTTTTGTAAAACCGCAAAAGAGGGAATCAGATATTTGACCCTCTTCATACAGTTGTGTCAAGTATTTGATTCCCTTTAGAGCCCAAAATTAAGTCTTATGGTTGTCCATAATTAATATAGTTACATAGTTAAATACTTTGTAAGGCCGAAAAAGGACAAGACGTCCATCCAGTCAGACTATTGTGCTAAAGTGTTGATCCAGAGGAAGGCAAAAAAACCCCAATGGAGGCAGCGAGTCAATTGTAATCATTGTTAGGCAAAAAATTCCTTCCGACTCCAATTGGCAATCGGAAAAATCTATGGATCAACGACCCTTCTCCAGAATCCTAGTCCTATAAATTTGTTATATTATTACACTCATGAAATGCCTCATCCAGATCCTTTTTGAACCCCACTGTTATTGAATTCACCTTGACAAGTTCCTTGGCTGAGCGCTCCACAGTTTCACCTGGCTCTTACAGTAAAGAATCCCTTTCTATGTTTATGTAGAACAACTTTCTTTCTCAAGAGGTAAAGGACGCCCCCTTGTTCTAGATACAGTCCTGGGTATAAATAAATCTTGAGAGAGATCTCTATATTGACCTTTAATAATATGTTCCCCCGAAGCCGTCTTTTCACTAAACTAAATAACCCTAATCTTGCTATCTTCTGGGTCATGTAGTCCACCCAGTCCTTTTATTATTTTTGTTGCCCGCCTTTGTACCTGTTCAAGCTCTACAATGTCTTTCCTGTGCACTGGTGCCCAAATAGAAGTCTTTGCTTTCTTTTAGAAGCAGCATCACTTTTATCCATGGGTTGTGTTTGTATTGTAGCTTATCCCTAGTAAATGGATTGTCCACTTAAAAAATTACAGTAATATAATGCTCCTGGGGCCCAATAAAGAAAAACGGAAAAAACCTTATACTCTTTTTCACCCAGTCCTTGTTTCCAGCGTCACATCTCTCCGGTCCTTTGTTGTAATTTTTGTACATTGTACGGACATGTCACTGCTGCAGGTGCTGATTGACTGCAGCATTCCTGTGCCCCTCATTCACTTCACAGAAGGGAACAGCTCTGAATGGTGATGTAAATTTGGAAGTAGCAGACAGTAAGCAGAAGACTGGAATCGAAAACTGGTGGAAGGTGAGTATAAGGTTATTTAATGGGGCCTCATGAGCATTATATTATTTTTTTGGGGGGAAGTGTACAACCCCTTTAAGGTGATTGCTGGTACATTGATCAGCTAAAAGAAGTACAACAGAGATGCTGCTTAATAACATGTAAAATATATATATATTCCATATTTGTATGTACATCAGCATTCATTTGTAACATGAGGGATTTACCCACGGCAGACTCCAGGCACCACCAGGAATTTTCAACACCTGGCATGGCAATTCCAAAGTAAAATGCTTGTTATTCAAATTAGCAAAAATGTAGCTGACTGGGTGAACATGAATGCATTCTCTTCCTTTGAAAAGGACCATAGGGGTTTTCATGTGTAGCTGAATTACAGAAGTACAGGATTTGCTTTAATAATGTTCAAAGGGAAACAGCTCGGCAAGCCTTAGATATGGGTCTGCACCTGTGCACAGCTCATTGTGCGTAGTCAGGTACTTTATTTATAGACCTGTAGGTGTAAACGCATTTATAAGCAAATAAGGAGAACTGTACCAGGGTAAAGCTGTAGGAGGTACAAAGGTGGTGGTTCCAGCTGGGTCCTGTTGTCTAGGAAGAAACCATTAGACTCCCCTGCCACATAAAAGGACACCAGTTAAATACATGGTACACAGTAGATGGAGCACCTGATATTAATATTTGTATTATGGCCCAGGTGCTACAATTATGTGAGACATTGTAAGCAAGCATCTTTCAACCTGATTCTTCAACAATACCCTGGAATTGTTATTATTATTATTATTATTTATTTTAAAGCGCCATTGATTCCAGGGCGCTGTACATTTGAGGGGTTTCCCTAACCCCAAACAAAAATA